>JARHVA010009621.1:0-289214 GCA_037957365.1 Torreya grandis
TCAATTCAAACTAAAAATTGGTAAAAATATATAAAATGGTTTGAGGGAGTGAAAGGGTCACTCTCAAACCATTTTTAACTAAAAATGTTCTTGGAAGGCCATACAAGTGTTTAAATTTGTCAATTTTTCAAGAATAGGATTTGAAATACAACTTCTATGAGACTCTGACTATTCTTGATATTTATTTGTCTTGTTTCTGACACCATGGGAATTTGGAATCTTCTTTAAATGTTCTCTCCTTGAGGTTTCACTTCCAACTCTTCTTCATGGGTCAAAAAGGTGGCCAAACTGTGATTTTTTGCATATAAGAGCCAAACAAAGGTTAGAGCATGATAATATGATAAAAATGACATCCAAATAACCTTTTGAAAAAACTTTATACCATAATATACCATTTACCATGTTTGACCATGTACTTTACCATAGTACTAAACAAGTGAACCTAAGACCAGAACTTGGACAATGATAAACAAGGAGACACATGACCATATGGGACTATTTAAGACCACTTGGGACCATGAAAAAAATCATGAAAAGCATTAAACACCTCTATGAAAGTTAAAACTATAGGGGGAGACCCAAATTTGACTTAGGATCAAATTTGGTCAACCTTATTGGTGATTTATGGGGGTAGCATGCTTGTAATATGAATGGACCCATAACCTCCTCCTTCCATTGGGATATGGAGTCATTCTTCTACTAAAATATAAACTAATATGTCTTAAAAATAATTCAAGCTCACACAAAACACACAACCAGAAGGAAACACAAATTATGCATCAAATAATTTAGGGTAAACACACACAAAAACACAAATCAACACACTTATCCTGATATATACATACCTCAAAACATATTTGAGGTGATAGAACACTTTGTTTTGCTTTAAACCAGGATCAAAAAGAATGTTCCTTGAGTCACAACTACTAAATGAGAGTACGTCACCATAGGATGGATGCTTGTCAAAAAAAATTGCTTGTGAATATGATCAAAAATCTATTTATAGGACTGCATGACAATGAAATCTTCTTTATCTCCTTAATGTCTATTTGGTGCTTGTCAACTTGCTCCTTGGGAACCATGAAACCTTTGTCAACTTCACCTTTAACTATACCATGACATATTTGATGTCTAGGACCATCAAACTTGTCTTCTTTCTACTCAAACATGTATATCAGTGGTTCAACATGAGACAAGGTTTGGACTACTCTTCAACCACACACATTTCTTTATTGGCTTCATGTACTCCTTCATGACTATATCCTTCTTAAAATTATATTTACACTCATTATCATGCTCAATAGGACACTTTCCCTCATGTTCATAGGGTCCATCAATATCCTTACTATCAAGTTCATGCTTCTTAGGAAGGAGAGTTGGCTTACTCACTTATTCAAACTCTTAAACTATGGCATGAAACTACTGCCATAGATCATCTTATTCTTTATGGTTATCACATCCATAGACTCCTTCATCTTGGGTAGGAATAATGGCATTGGCTTCCTCATTATCCTAGTCTATCAAACTTTGAAAACAATCAACATCATACATATGAATAAGATAGTTACCCTCAGTAGCTTGTTGAAAAGGATCGTCAAGGCTTACCTCATAATGTTCATCACCTTCATCATGGATGATGTATGTGCCAAGGTATGTCCCTTCAATAAAATCATATGGATCATGCCCATAAGTCTTAGCACCATACTTGTCTAGGAAAATATAATATATATCTTCAAGTTTGGAAGATGCTCCATCATTTATGGCTTCCTCCTCTTGTTCATGGATAGTACAATTTAAAATAGAACTAGCTTACACATATGCCTCAATGTGAAACTTAGCCAATGGATATGTTCTAATAGTCACTTTTGACTCATACCTTATTCTAAATTTTAATAAGGACCAATCAGTTGAGAGATATCCTCCTATTTTAGTGGTGAAGTATATTAATAGATAAATAGCAAAATGTGTAGGCATATCTACCACCTCTATGTCTTGAAAGATTGGAAAGCTTAAACAATCATGCAAGAATACCTTAAAGTATTTGATGATCCATACTAACTTTTCTAGTGTCCCATTAAGTTATAATTCTCCCTTGTTATATGTTTCATATTTCAAGCCTAACTTATTTGCAACTAGCTTGGGCATAACTGATGTACTTTCCCCACTATCCATAATGCACTTGTCAATAAGCTTGTCTCCTAAAATGAGGGTAAGGTAGAAAGGAGGGGGATTTTCAAATTTGGTGTAGGGTTTAACAATATGTATAGTATAATTAGTGAGGGCTAAACCACCATGTCCTGATAGTTAAGGACTGGTATGGATTTGGGATAGCTACTCTTTAAGTAGTTCTTTTTGATTGGGCATGTAGAGCACTTCTTAAAGAGATATTTTAGTGTTTTTACTATTCAAAGAGTCAATGATATTTAAATAAGGAACACTCATATTTTATTTCATAATTGTAAGCAATGAATTCCCTTGAGCTTGAGGTAATGAATATTCAGTCACCTTTCCCAAATTCTAATTTTGAAGAGGTATAGGATTTGTAGAGGATGCCACATTTGCATTCACACCTTACTACCTTGAAGGAGGATTGTTTGAACTTGTGTCTACATCATGAACCTATCCCAAATATATCCTCTTTGATTTTTTTAATTTGCAATTGAGGTACTTTAGTTTAGTACAAGTTTATCTTCCACTTGAAAGTTTAAAAAGGTCACTCCTTGGCTGCCACACCCTTCATTGAATTATGCTTTCATAAAACTTTCATCTTCTATTATTAATTGAGGAGTAGGCCCTTCTTGAGATACTAAATTTTTTCCTTCACCTTCATTAACATTCATATACTATCTTTGAGCTTCCATTCTTCTCCTTGCACCAAGTTACTATGGACTAGAGCCATGGCTCTTATGTTAAGATTAGAATTTGGATTATAGGTATTGGGTGGCCTATTGAAGGTAGGATGACATTTTCCCTGCCCTTAATCATAATTCTAAGGTGAGAATATATTTACTTGTAGAGGGTATGAGTATGGATTTTTTGAACACCAAACTATTTATTTTATTTCCTAACTTGAGCTTCTAAGGCCTTACATCTTACTTCCCAATCAATGGTATCTTCTAATTTCTTTGGAGTAGCTCTAGACTTGTTACTTGAACTTGGAATTGGATAAAGGTTTGAAGGAGTAGTAGACATATTAGGCATAATAGGCATAAATAATTTTTTATGAAGCTTACCAACTTAAATCAAACCATTCTCATCTCTAATGCTTATGTCATAGGCTTCAATAAAAGTGTACCCACCCATGGATTTCAACATGACATCTATATCAATCCAAATAGCTCTGAGGTATGTTGGGAAAATAAAACTTATAGGGGGTATCATGGGAGGTGGTGGAATATTCCATGTTCTTTAAAACCTCTCATTAAATTCAATCATATTTTATTTAGGCCCTCTTTGAATCACATTCATCTAATGTATTAGTGATGTATGATCACTCTTGTCTTCAAATCTTTGACACAACTCCCCAAACTCAACCAAAGTAGTGATGCATCCTCCTGACAATGTTCTATACCAATCAAGGGATTTTCCCCTAAGATACATGTAAATTAATCTAACTATAATGTTAACTTCATTAACATTATGGAAATTTCAGAAGTTGGATATGTCTCTAATATTCTTACTTGGGGTCATAGGACCTTCCCCTTGAAAGTGGGAACACTCTTGGTTGCATTGGGAGGGATATCATCATAGGCATTGAGGTGTATAGGATTTTTGATATTGAAGGCTTGGAAATCATGTTACATAGACATATTGTCATTAAATTCCTCTTCACTCTCTTTCTCTTTAAATGTCAAGATAGGCTCAATGTACTGAACTTCAAGAGGAAGTTCAGGTTGATGGAGTAGGTTTATAAGATAGTTAATTTTACTAGTAACTGACCTAGTAAGAACCATGAAGCATGAATATAAAGAATAATAAAATTTTGTATACAACCATATATTAACTTCACTAGAGTCACCAAATGTTGAGTAGAACACACTTATGTAGATGTGATGTTGTTAAGACTAGCATTCATGTTGACAAGATGTGTTTAGGACAATGGTCCCACCATGTAAGCTAGAACTATTATCACTTAATTTTTCACCCTTGGAGAGGTTTTTAAATCCTCATCCATATTTATTGAAACATTTTTTTACCTCTAGGCCTATGGGTTGCCTATAGTAGAGGTAAACATCTAGATTGAAAGGACTAGCTCTTTAGATATGTCTTTGATAGATTATCACCTATACTACTTACTTTCTTGAATGAAAAGAGATAGAAGAAACATGAAAGTATCCTACTATAATTATGTGATAAACTAGATTGATCTACCCTATACTATCATGTACTTACACTATGAAATATGACACACAAGACCAGCTTCAACATCCTAGATTGCTCTAACATAAGTGTTCAAACATGAAGGTGGTATGTATTGCACTTCTCAAGGTGAATGAACAAGATGTATGATTATGGAAACTAATTTTATTCCTTAAAATTATAAATATACAAAGACACTAACTACACTTCATGTAACCTATTATAGATTAGACTACTTGCACAAAACATGAAAGAGTAAAGAGGACACAAGGATTGATGACTATCACTTGGCATTCCAATATGCACTACTTCACACACTTAGATAATAATTTATGAAATAAAAACTTGATTTTAAATATTTACTCAAAGGAAAATATAGTATTTAAACTATCATGGCTTTTCCATACTAGGTGTGGATCTTAAAAACTTAGCCAAAAGTAGTTGCTCTTATAGAGAATAGTGAAGAGAGAGAGAAAGGTGTGGTAGGAGATGATTGAAAAAAATACAAGAGATTTAAAAAAATAAGAGTTATTATATAGTTAAATATAAATTTAAGGCCATGTGTCTCACTCTTGAAGCATTTCTAACCTTCCAAGTGGCGTGGGGGTTGCAAATTGGCTTGACACCTTGACTAGCTCTTTGAAAACTACCCTTCCTTGCATAAAAGGAGTGACAAATGGACATTAAATAAATTAATTATAATTTAAATAATATTAAATAAGTAATTATACATATGAAATGTCTTTAAAAATGACTCTGACCTTCCATTGCATCATTCATCTACATAGGTGTCTTGTAACTCTCTATTTCCCACACCTAGTTTGGTCCAAGTGGCCCAAAACTCAAGTTCTTCTTCTCCAACTCATATAAATCATATGAATTTTATTAAAATATGTTATCATTCCTAAAATACACCATTTTAGTTCTTAGACCAACTCCCAAGAACTCATTTTACTCCTTAAGCCTTCACTAGGCCTAATTTTCTTGTAACCCTTTTTTCCTATAAATATCCTTGTATAAATTTTATACATATGATATTCAAAAAATAATGAAATATTATAGGACCCTATATGGCCTTACAAATCCATACCAAATTTCATCTTCAAAATCTGAGTAGAAGCCCACTTTTTCTAGCTTTCTCTCTCTTGAATTAGGTCTCAATTAGGCCTCCTTGCTTTGGACCCCATTTTATTGATATAGAATTGTTACACACATGTGAAATAACCTAAAATATTTTTTATTGACTTTACCTAATCCATAACCAACCTCCATATCAATTTTGGGGTCCTCAGACCCTATGGAAGTATGCAAACCGAGAATGGCCGAGTCACTTAGTCTCATTTTGAGCCTATTTGAACCTGCCTTAAAAAATGGGCCTAGTTTGGTAACCTCCAAAATTTATAGTGAAATGTTTTAGACTTTAATATATATGAAAAATCCCAAATGACCTCATCCCATAATCTAGAATTTTTTCCCTTTTTAGAACACCTGAAAACATCAAAAACATGCAAAAATAAGGTATTTGTACCAATCTGTACAAGTGATCTCAGCATCAAATTTTATGGGGTCCTTTGAGTCATCAAAAAAATCCAAGATTTTTTAAGATATAAATATGTCATTATATATGCATTTGAGCTCTTTTCTCCTTAACTGGTCATTATCAGGGTTTAAAAGAGGTTTTAGACCTATTTGGGGTCTTAAATGACTACTCATAAAGAAAATATCATTAAATAAACTCATTCCACTTGTAAAACCTTATTTATATTCTCCTTAAAATATCCCAAAATTTTTAAAATCCCATGACAAGTGTGGACAATAGTATGAGCATCTGAAGTTGCTCTTTGGGTGGCCTACGTAGCGTTCTTGATGCTAGAGATAGGTCCAGATTGAGTTTTGATTCCCAATATTGTGAGAGGCTCAAAAACCTATAAAAAAATCCATATACATGATTATAAATTCCTTTTAATTCTTCATTATCCATCTATATGCTCAGGGTACACCGGTTAGGGTGTTGGGATTTAAGAGGTATCTCCTTCTTGCTAGCCCTCAAGGGCATTTGGATGGAAACGTGAGTTTTTTACCACATAAGAATGTATTAATACATATATTACATATTTTTACTACCTAAATATCCCCCCCATTATGTTTTTAAACTTTATTTGTGCCCTTTTAGCTCAAGTGGACCTCTAGGTATTATGGTTGCCCTGGCCCAAAGAGTAGGCCTAATCTAAGATAAAACAATAGATATGTCCACTATTTGCATGGCTTCAATGAGGCTATGTAATTAATTATAAATTAATTACCATGATATACACCAAATTTTATACCCTGATCATGCCTTTAAAGGCCTCAAATCATCAAATTTCCTCAAGACTAAACTGTAGGGTTAGACTGTGTGTACTCTTGTTTTGACCTTGATTGAGTATGAGGTTTGGAATTAGTTTAATCAAGTTTCATCAATTATATTTTAGTTTAATACTGAAGTTATAACCCTTTTATATTGAGATATAGGCATCAGATTTCTTTTAGTCTCTATTATTTCATATGGGCTTAAGACCAACCCAGTCATGTATGACCTATAGGTATTCTTTAGAAGGCATGACAATATTCTATTCTAAGACCTTATCTTCAAACCCCATGATTATTTAAATACTCTATGACATGTTTTTAGACTCAAATAGGCTTAGATCATCTCTCACATAACTCTATCATCTCTTTTTTAACAATTTTAAACCACTTGTCCTAGTCTCTTTCTGTATAAACATGTAGGTATTCTTTAGAAGGCATGACTATGTTTTTGGTGTTTAGAGCCTAATTTCTCACCATTTATCCCCTTATAGATATTTTAACTTACATGGAGTCTCATTTTAGGTTCAAAACACTCTTTAAAAACCTATGCCAACTCTTCCTTTCTTTTAGGCTTAACACTGGCTTAGAATGAGTTACTACAGCCCATAGGTTACTTCTAGGTATCTTGATTATGTTAGGTGCTTATGGAACCTTACCTTCATGGACTTTCAAACCTTATAAATAATCCATGATCTTAATTTAAGTCTTTAAATAGATTTATAGCATCTTAAACATGTCACCAAGTCTTGTTAAGACTTAAGACCAAACTCTTTTCGTGTAATCTTTAAGTGAATGTTAGAACGTAGGACTAAAAATTGGGTGTTAAAAACCTCACCTTCACACCAATATACCTCTGATTACTCTTTAAATTTAATTTTATATTATTTAATTAGGTTTTTAAACTCCTCTCAAACACACCTCTTGTATCACACTTGTCCTTTCTCATTGTCCATGGTATTTTATGGCCCTGTAGGTGTCCTTGATGTTGTTGACTGTGTGCTTAGGATATGAAATTGATTTATCCCTATATTATCCTATTTGAATATGTTAAAATCAATGGAATCAACCTCATTTTCTACATGTTTTAATTTTTATCCCATGGCATAGTTTGTACATGATTCTATATAGGTATATAATTGTGAACTAGTTCCTAGGACTTTCAACAACTAGGTAAGTGACCTAGTATCTCTTTAAGGAGCTTGTCTCTATTTGCAACTATTTGAGGAGACTTGGGTAAGAATCCACTATCTTAGCCTTGTCATTGTTTCTTTGATATTGATTAGTTCCAAATGAGGACCAATAGGCTTAGGGCTCATAGGTCTCATTTGACTACAAATGACTACACAAGGTCATCTTCCCTAAGTTCTTTGAGTTTCTCAAACTTATCAAATAACTACATACATCCTTTTTACTTCTCAATAGTCCATAATTCTTCTATTTCTTGCTTCTTATCATCTCAAACTAAACTTACATCCCTATATAGATTGCATACACAATCCTCTTATGCGTAAGCCCTGTGAATATTAAATTAGAGACTAAAGTTAGTTGGAAGCAACTTGGTGATAACATTTATGTTTTAAAATATATATGAAGGTATGGGGAGATACATCAAGCCTCTCCATGAGTAATGAACATCTTCCATAAACTCAACAATCTTTATAACATGCCTATATAGGATACAATTAACTTCTTATTGAAAGGTGTGCATAGATTTCCATCTTTAACCTCTCATGTTTCAACATTTGCAATGTGATTTTGATAACCTCACATTATGGTATGTCACTGGTATTGAATCAATTTGGAAATCAAAGATACATTAGGATGCTCAAACACTGATCATGTTTCCCAAAGGGTAAGCACACTTAAATAATATGAACAAAAACACATCACAAACCAAAAAACATTAAATCCATGAAAATAAGGATCTTAAATGATTTATTAATCATTATGAAACCTCTTATAATGACCACCATGAATACAAGATAGATACTTGCAGAAGGACTCACTAAAATAGCCTATGTGTTAAGACATTTTTATTTTAATTGAAATTACTTCATGGAAATTATTCAACTGATGAAACTACCATGAATGGGATATCCAAGACCTATACAAAACACCCTAAAAATAACCCCTCTCCATCTATTTTTGAAGTAGAGAAATAGGTGCAAGAATAGACCCCTCTCAAATGAATAGGCCATAGTGACTTGTTATCGCTCTTAACACTCATTCATAAATAATAGGTTACTAATATATAAACCAATTCCACTTATTTAAATATTTATTTTACCCCTAATAATTTCTAAAATGTTAGATCCTAACTCTCTCTCCCTTTCTCTCTCTCTCTCTTGGCCGTACCATTCAATGCAAATTTACCTTCCTGAGCTTGTGAAGGTAGTGATGGAGAAGAAAATATGTTTGGAGTGTCACTTAAAAGTTAAACTTATTGAAGAGCTATAA
This sequence comes from Torreya grandis, assembly GCA_037957365.1. Lineage (NCBI taxonomy): Eukaryota > Viridiplantae > Streptophyta > Pinopsida > Cupressales > Taxaceae > Torreya > Torreya grandis. The sequence goes on from JARHVA010009621.1 coordinate 9,166, forward strand.
AATTATTTTATTTATCCTAAGGGTCACTTCCAAACCATTTTCAACCTAAAATGATATTGGAAGGCCATATAAGTGCTTTAAAAGTGTCCTTTTTCCAAGATTAGGTATTGAACTATAACTTTTGTCAGACTCTGACTATTCTTAATCCTTATCTAATTTTTTTATGACACTAGGGGCATTTTTAATCTTCCTAAAATTTTCTTTCCTTGAGGTTTCATGTATAACTCTTCCTAATGGGTCAAAAGGTGGCCAAATTGTGATTTTTTGCATATAAGAGCCAAATAAAGGTTATAACATGATAATATGATACAAATAATGTCCAAATAATATTTTGAAATAAATTTAGACTTTAATATACCTTTAACCATGTTTGACTATGTTTGACCATGTACTTAACCATAGGACTAAACAAGTAAACCTAAGACCAGAACTTGGTCAATGATAAAAATAAAGGACACACATGACCATATGGCACTATCTAAGACCACTTGGGACCATGACAATATCATGACAAGAATTGGACACCTCTATTAAATTTCAAACTATAAGGGGTGACCCAAATTTTACTTGGGGTTAAATTTGGTCAATAATAACCTTTGATCTGTAACTATGTATAATATTTGTCATAAATCTGGGAAACTTTGAGTACACATGTGTTGATGCAACCATGTTACCCCTTAGTACTTTTACTTAGTAAATATGCTTCCTTATGAATCATTAGAGTTGAGAGAGGTTCATAACTAAACCTTTTATAATTAAAGAGAGATATTGAAGGTAATTATGTCCCTAATCTGGTGCAAGGGTGAGTTATGACATGGCCATTGAGATCATTAAATATCAATTTTAAAACTCAAGTGACAATATAATAAAATCAAAGTTAAGTGTTATAACCAACTCAACTTATAAAATTGAGGTAGTTTTATGACTTTCAGGGTATTGAGTCTTAACCACACTACTCAAGGGGGCCAACTGTTATAGACAGATAAAGGCTCAAAATAGTGTTTCTTAGTGAAAATGGTGCTTCTTGGTAAAGTATTGTTACTTATTGGTAAATAATTTTTAATATGAATTTATAATTTTTTGGTGTATTTCATGGCATATGTACCTCTAATATACCTCAAATTAAAGTAGCTGTCAAAATGTAACCTTTACTCTATAATTATGTATAATTTTTGTCATAATTTTGAAGAACTTTGTCCCAAATTTGTAAAAATTGGTGTAATGTGTATAGGATTCTGACCCAGGTGTATATTTACTATCTCACATGTTTACTATCTCCTTGACATTCAAATTTGTAAAAATTGGTGTAATTTGTATAGGATTCTGATTCTGACCTAGGTGTATAATGTTCTCTCAAGTATGGGACACATAGGAAAAGGGATTTACTTTTTCTTACCCTTTCATGGATTATTAACCTTAGAAACTTATATAATTAGTTGTCTAAGAATAAATTTCTCTTGTTCAAGTGGATATTCATATGGAATTCTGGAAACTATGATTATTCTATTGGTATGAATATTTTTAATACACCCATACATTATGGAAGGTACTATGTGGATTTTATGTATCCAATGTCACCCCAGTAACATATAAAATACTATAATATATGGTATAACTGAAAAGGTAGTAACCACATGTGTTGGACCAAATTATAAAGGTAATTCAATCTCACCAATAATGTGTTATGATGTCCCGTCAAATTCTCCAACTATTTTTGTTTAAGAATATATATTATCATGTATATATCCAAATGTGTAAGTAACATGATGGTATGTACGTTCTCATTATAAATGTTATTGATCATAACATTATGTATAGTTTGTGATCAAGCTTGCTTGAATAAATAATGAATGTTGCTTTGATTCATCATCCACTGTTTCACTATCATCAAATGTAATATAAAGTCTCTAATCATGAGAGGTATTGTGCATGTATAGATGCCAATAATCCCATATAATGGGTGCCCATAATGTGGTGGAGGATGTGCATGATAAACCATTTTCACTTTTGGTTATTTTTTTAAAATGATCTTGCAATGGATTCTTAAATATATTCTAGTTTTCATGGTCATCAAGTTGTGAACCTGAATCCTTCGAAGGCTCATCAAAGGTAATTTTTTGGTTATCAAGAAGATATTGAATCTTATTTTTTAAGTTATAACACCTTCTTGTATAATTCATAGGGCCTTGATGATATTCATAATATGCATTAGCATTATATCCTTTTGGTAGAGGTCAACTCATGTTAACCTTTATAAGAGGAGGGAAAGATATGAGATGACACTCCATAAGCTTCTTAAGTAATGAGGATAGAGACATGTAATTGTGTAAATTATCTCTTAGGTGCATTGGATAAGATGATATAATTAGGTTGTTGTGATATTATGTTAACCATTGTGGTTGTTTATTTCATAGGTTCTATACGTTTTACCTTGTAGCTTGGTTTGATATGAAGCTTGGTAGTATATGTATTTAATGTGTTTTATACATAATATTATTCAATAAAATAATTTTCATTTCATGATCTTGGATAATATGGTATAATTCATCAAAATATTTGAATTTATTGAAAACAATGGACTCGTGTAATGGTATAAGCAAAATTTTATTGAATATGTCTTAAAAATTTATATTTGTTATTGGATTTGTCATTTTGGCCAACATTGTTTTGTACCTCAAAACATATTTGTTAATAATTTCGTTTTTTATTTATTTGATCTTATAAAATTATGCATATGACATCTTTTCAGTGATGTTGATAGATAAATGTACTAGAAAATGATCCACTATAGGTTTGAACGCTTTCATCAATTGCATTGGTAAGTCATATAACCATCTTAAATCATTGTCCTTTAGGCTCCTTGGAAATAATTTGTTAAAAAAATTATCATTTGAATCATAAGCAATACATGCCACTTATAAATATCAAAGATGTTATTTAAGATTACCCTTTCCATCAAGAAATTGTAAACTTCGATGCAACAAATCTAATTGGCAAAGGGTGCAAAGATATCTCAGGTTCTATAAGATTATGTAATACATATTTTGAATCAATAGCATGATTTTATTTTAAATAATTTGGTTCAATATTAGTAAACTTAGATTCTAAATTTTGTATTACTTGGAGAAGAGTTTGCACTATAACCTCATTTGGATTTAGATTTGAGATTTGGGAAGCCACTAAAAGATATGAAAAGACCACTTGTGTTGATATGGGTATTGAAATAAATAATTTAATTAAGGTATTAATTATTCTCATAGAGGATGTAGTAATATTTTTATGATCTAAGGGTTTACCATTATTAGATGTGGATGCACTAGCCTTAGCATGTGTATTGATTTCTTCTTGTGTAACATGTAAGAATGCATTAATTAATTCTTTATTTGTATTTAGATGACTGACTAAGGCTTATTTATCTTCTATTTTGAAACATTTTTTCTTACATTTTTCCATAATTGATAAATGAAAATAAATGTGTTAAAGGAAATTTTAAAAAATAGATCTATAAATTATTGAAATCAAAAACCTTAAAAGACTGAAAACCCTAGAGCAAGCTATGAGTTGCATGAGAAGACTTAGTGGTCAAGTTCACCAAATGTTTAACCCTTTCTATATATGTTTGGATTAGGGTTAAAGGGGTATAATATCCTATATAAAAGGATGAATAAAAATATTATAGAGTAGGCCAATTAATTAAAATTTTAAATAAATGAATATTCTAAATTAAAATTTTGATTTATGACAAATATAGAAAGTACATTTAAAATAGTAGTTTGATTGCATAAACATAAATAAGAGATAATTCTTAGATTATATTTAAATGTGCATATAGATCTAAGAAGTACAAAGATAGAAATAGGTAGGGAAAAGATCAAGTCATCAGATTCTATAAATATTATTTTTAAAGGCCTAAACACTTACATCATCCCACATCAATGTAGGTGTCCTAATCTCAACAAAACTGTTTAGTATAGAATATTAATTATATCATGAAGTAACCACTTAAAACCTTATAGATTTTGTATTTCCTTTTTTGCAATATATTTTATCATGGAGGTAGGTTCTCAGTGACTGTATGTGGATCAAACCCTATCTCTTCTCCTTAGGTGTTTTTAACTTACCAAAAATGGGTTAGTGGGTTCACTATGTTGAGCTGACCTCAAGGAATCTTGTGTTAATGAGCAATGCCTACATATCCAATACACAAAAGATGGCCTCAGACATATGTAGTTATCCTACAAGTGTTGGTTTGTGTGTGCATAATGGTGTAATATATTATATGTAAGGGAATGCAATGATCTAGTTTGTAACTTGATAAATACTACTCATGGCCTATTATTTGAGTGCTTAAAACTTGTAATATGATTACTCCTATGACTAGTATGAAATTAGGCAAGAATAGGGAAGTATAACTTAGTTGTGAAATTGATTTAGTGAGCTTTAATATGTTCTTGCTTGGTATTAGTTGAATAATGAGTAGGCTTAGATTTTTATTTATACCACACTTTTTGAAAATATCTCATGGTAGGGTTAAATAAAAAAGATTGGCTAACCCATAAGATTAGAAATATTTTTTAATTAGAAGAATTTTAAGGATGAGACACTTGTTAATAATTTAGACACTTATTTTAATACAAGTGTCTCTATGTGGGATGCAAGTGTCTGGCAGGATAGGAAACTATTAAAGATTTGAAACTAACAATGAAGGATATATATTAGGTTTTATGCTTTATGTATAATGTGGGATATTTGTGTCATCAAAAATTATTTTTTCAAATAATAATATAAATAGTTAAGCACAGTGGGATGGTGAATTTGGGGATTTCATCAATATGAATGTTTAGAACTGAAAGGTAGAGTCCTAATAGGTATTTTTCAAGTATACAAGACCAAAATGCTATATAAATAAAATTTTAGTATCTAAACTTGTGAAACATATGTGTGTACAAAAATTATATTCTATATACTAACATAAAGTTAAAAAACATATGTAAAATCTAGTAAACATGTGAAATGCTAATTTTTTTTATTTTTTCTTTATTTCAATGTTTTTATATTTTATTGATTATTTGATTTTTTTTTTTAAATGAATTTTGGAAAAACAAGGGCTAGCCAATGATCCCTTATAAGGGATGATAATAATGTGCTCTAAAATTACAATCTGGTATAATAAACTGGTCATGTTACGAAGGATCATGTATATTTTCTAAATCTAGAACTGTATAATATGTAATACTTTGAATATGTCTCATAAGACTCTATGGTCATGAAGTAATAGTAAAAGTGTTAGTGATTCTTAGAACCCATTGTTTAGTGCTCTTTGAGTTATTTTTTGAAATTTTAAACTTTGGTATTTCTACTATATCTGAATCATGTTGATATGCTCTCAATAACTAGCTAGGTCATGTATGTGTAGATGAGGACTCAATAGAGTCCACTATGTGTCTCTGATATTTCAACCTTTCAAGTATAATTCACCTAAGAAATGGGATTTATTATATTTTACCATTTCATACATTATTAACCTTAATAGGTGATATGATTAGATATCTAGGAATAAACTTATCTTGTTGTAGTGGATGTTCATATTGAATTCTTAAAACTGAGATTACCTTATTGCCATGAATATAATTAAGAGATACATGTACTGTGCATGCAACTGTACAGATTTTATGAATTTAAATTGATCCCAATAACATATCAAATAATTTCATATGTGGTATAAATAAAAATTTTGTGGTCACATATGTTGAACCATCTTTCAATCATAACTCAATCTCACCAAACACTTGTTCTTTCGCATTGAATGATTTGACCATATTGGTCAAAGGGTATAAATCATCATGTGTACATTCCAAATGTGTTATTAATGTCTTGTCACATACATTATCACTAGAATAATAACACTATATATAGTTTGATGATCAATTGTTTCTCTAATGAATAATAAATGCAAATATGAATCATCATCCTCAATCTCACTATCATCAAATATAATAAAAGGCCTCTAAACCATAGGAGGTAAATCAAGTGTAACTATGTCAATAATCCCATCTAATGGGTACCCATAATTTGGTGGAGAAACATGTGCATTATATGAAATTTTCACTTTTGGTGCTTCCTTAGAATGATCTTGTGATGGATTATTAAATATATTTTGATTTTTATTATCACCTTGTTGTGATCCTAAATCCTTTGGAAAATCATCAATTGTGATTTAGTCAATATCAGTGAAATATCTTATCTTCTGATTCAAATTGAAACATATATTTTTAGAATGTCTTGCAAATTGGTGATAGTCATAATAAGAATTGTCATCATATTATTTTGGTATAGGTTGCCTCAAATCAACCTCTATGGGAATAGGGAGAGATATGAGATGCACTCCACTAGATTCTTAAGTAGAAAAATTGGAGACTCAGGTAATCATGTAAATTATATCTTAGGTAAATTAGATAAGATTAGTTGATTTGGTTGTTATGATAGATTATTCACCATTTTTATTTCTTTTTTTTTAAGTTCTATAGGTTATACCTTATAGTTTGGTTTGAAATGATACTTGGTATTAGATTTAGTCGGTATATTGGATATAAACATAAGCTTATTCAATACAATAAGTTTCATTTCTTTATCTCAAACAGTATGGCATAAGTTAAAAAGATTTAAAATTATTAAAGATAATAGACTCTTAAAGTGGGTCAAACAAGATTTTCTTTAAGATACCTTGAAGTTATTTATCTTCCATCAGATTTTTCATTTTGGCCAACATTGTCTTATACCTCAAAACATATTCATTGATAGGCTACTTGGTTCCTTGATTGATTTTTGCAATTTGTATGTTTGATATATTTTTAGTAATGTTGATAGATAAATATGATAATAACTGATCCACTATAGGTTTGAATTATTTTACTAATTATTTTGGTAAATCATAGAACCACTACAAAACATAGTCTTTTAGGCTTCTTGAAAATAATTTGGTCAAAATTCTATCATTGGAAGCATAATCAAGGAATGTTGCATATAAAGATCAAAGTTTTTTTTCAAGTTATCCCTTGCCATCATAAAGTGTGAACTTGAGAGCTAAAAAACTAGCTGGAAAAGGGTGTAAATATATTTTGGGTGCAAGATGATTATGTAATACATCTTGTAAATCAATATCAAGATTTGACTTTAAATCCATTTTCTCAATATTTTTAACCTTGGCTTCCAAATTTTTCATAACTTGTAGAATACTTTTCATGGCAGGCCTAGTAGGAATTATATTTGAGAAGTCACCAAAGGGGATGCAAATACTTGTGTGGATATATGCATTAAAACTAGTAATTGAGTTAAAGTGTTGATTGTTCTCATGGAGGATGTAGAAATAGTTGTTTGGTCTTTAACGAACAATAGTTTGAGGACATATCATGTTCCCCCATTAGATGTAGTAATAACTAGTGTGTTTAAGGGCATATATTCTAAGATTGATGACATATAGGTATGTCTAATATCCCAAAAAATTGTATCAATAGATGGTAATGGGTGCTCACTAAAGCTTTTACCTTTTTTTGTTTCTAATATAGCATTGAGGATATTTTGAAGATCTTTAGGATTTTAAATAATACACTAATAAAACATGGAAATATAAGGATAACATGAAATAGAGTAACATAAACAATAAATGATTAGTTTACTCTAAAAACTAGGCCAATTACACAATTCAGATTCATAATATTCAATTACAATGTTGAATTATGTAAATGTGTTAAATACAAAAATTAAAAAACAAAATAGTAATTTGATTGCATAATTATGATTAAAATTCAACACTTAGATTATTTAATATTGTGAAGGTGGATCTAAGAAGTTCAAGTGTGAAAATAGTGTGACTAATGCTCGAGATTGATTCATCAACTTCTATAAATTATCCCTCTATTAGACTGCACACTACCATCAGATTTAATACATTAGTATTGATGATTCTATCCAATTTAGTCACTTATGTCCTATAAAATATATCAAATATTTTATGTAAATTTAACATACACCTATTATATGTTACTACACCTATAATAAATTGTATATGCACCTACACATTATTGTAGTATTATATATGCGAGTACATGTAGTGTTCTAGCTTACAAATTGACAAATACCACTCATGGGCTATTATTTGAATGCTTCAACCATGTATAAAGATATATACTATTATTTATATGTAAATATAGGTAAATAGGGAAATATTTAATGATTGAGAGGTGATTTTGTTTGATAAGTGTTATATGTTTGCTTGAAGAATACTTGATCTTGTTTGATCATAATGAATGTTCTTTTAATTTTATTTATACCACTTATTCTTAAATGAGTCTCATGGAGGGTTAATAATGACACTTGTTTTAACACTTAAATATAAATATATTTTAAAATTTGAGGATTTGTGAGGTATAAACTCTAGCATTATAATTAGGACACAAGCATCGATACTAGTGTCCAGGTTTGAACGATAGTATCCTAGAAAATAGATAATTTTTAAATATTTGTAATTATAGTGAAGGATATATCTAGTTTCAAGTATATTGTGGCCTACATGTGATCTAAATTATCATAATAATTGATTTGGGATATAATATAAGCATTTAGACATAGTGAGATGGTGAATGTGAGCCTTTTGGTTGTGAAGAGGTCATGGACAAAAGGACTAATCACTGAGTGATATTTCTCAAGTGTGCAAGACTAGTTTATAATATAGAATAAAATTTAGAATTTACATAATTATATAATACTCCTATGTTTATTCATTGAAAATAAATTCCCTTTGTCATAATTTTTGGATTTTCTTGAACAAACTCAAATTATAATCCACAATAATAAATTTAGCTTTCAACTTCGTGACAAATCTATTCCATGTCTTAATATTTTATTTAACTTTGAAAAATATCTCAAGTTTTAAATTTTCCCACCATAAGGATGAATGGCCTTTAAACTATTTGCTAACAAACTTAAGCCACTTTTGACTTCCATACTTTCATTCTCAAAATATTTATCTAACTCAATGATCCAATCAATGAGTTCTCCAAGACTCAAACTTTTAGAATAACTTCTAGGGTCTAACTTTGGTTTAATTATCATTATCTTAACATCTAAAAATAATTTATCTTTAGGTTCATAAGCCTCTTATCCTACAACTTGAGTTTCAAGAGTTTCTTCTATTTTGTTTGATTTTCAATCTCGTAATAGCTCATAAGAATCTATCTTTAGGTTCATCGACCTCTTCTCTTACAACTTGATCATCGAGAATTTATTATATGATGTTGGTATGAATTTCATAATATACAACTTCAACACCATAATTATGTGTAGTTTTTTTATCATTATAATTGATTTTTAAGTTTTGGCATTGATGTTGTCATTAATGTCGAAGGTTCTAGTGACTAGGTGCATGTAAGATTTGTCATGAGTGAGGTTATTCATGACATAAAGAGTGTTGCCATCAGAGATAAGTGTGAGGTCATGAGATAATGTTGATTAAAAATATATTTTTATAGTGGTGTGAGAGTTATTTCATAAGAGTGTTCTTGTTTGATATCATTGAGGAAAGCATGTTTGAGTACTAGTTCTTGAGTACAAGGTGTCTTGAGAAGCCTACTTTAGACCCTGTGAGAAAGTATGCATAGTAAAATTTGGTGAAGTAAGAGAGCACAAGATTATGATAGGTTTTTTGGAATTGGGAGATTATGTAAGTAAATTTTATATACTTTCATAATAATTTCAATGTTAGTTCTGTGGTTCCCAAAATCTTTCACTCACATTTGGGACAACATATGAACTATTTTGGTCTTGCAAGCCAAAATTATCTCTTCCCTTCTCAAAAATTGTTCTAAGAATTCAAATTCTTCATTATTAAATCTTTTTTAGTTAAGGGACTAGCAAGTTCAATAGGTTCAATGGCTTCAACAAGTAAATTCTCACAAAGGAACAAGTTCCTAGCACTTAGGCAATTTCAAAATTGGTTCAACGCCTTGGTTCAACCCAAAATGTTCATCAGCAAGCTTCAAAGGAAGGATTGAACCATTGAACCATTAAACCATTGAACCCCACTTCCAAAAAGGTTCAAAGGTTCACTAAGTTCAAAGGTTCAATGTCTTCGACAAGCTTAAAGAGTTAAGCGCTTTGTCAAAAGTTTAAAAAGTTTAACCGCTTCAAGGTTCAACAGCTTTAAAACACTTAATGAAAAGAAGGCTTGAACCATTGAACTGTTGAACCTTGAACCATTTTGGTTCAAAGGTTCAATGGGTTCAATGGTTCAAAGGTTCAATGAGTGGTTGGTTCAATGCATTTGGTTCAAGCGGTCAAAAGACTTAGACAAAAAGAAGGCTTCAAATGCAAGATTGAACCATTGAACCAAAGTTGGTTCAATCAATCAGTTCAAAGGACTACCCCAAAGTTGAAGGAACAAGTGCCCTTGCAGAGGGTAGTGAACTAAAGGTAGGTGCCCTTGCAAAGGGCAGGGAACATTGATTCAAAGATCAAAAAGTGACTAAGGCCGAAAGGGAAGATTTCCTTCAGACTTTTTGTCCGAGGAAATTACTAAGTGAAGGGACCGAAGGAATTCCTTCGAAAATATTTTCCATGAAAAAATAACTAAGGCAAATCCTTCGAACAAAATGTCTGAAGGAATTCCTTCAGAATTTTGTCCGAAGGAATTTGCCCGAAAGGAAAACCAAAAGCCCGATGGAAAAATGGGAAACGAAGATTTTCTTCAAACATTTTGTCTGAAGGAAATGAAGGATCAAAGCCACCTAAAGGAATTAGAGCTCAAAGGCCAACCAAAGAACCCTGAAGGGTAGGTGCCCTTGTGAGGGGCTCTCAGCACCAACAAAAAGAACCTTTCCCAAAGACATGAAGGGACACCTTCCCTTCAAGGTGTTCCAAAGACAAGAGGCCGAAGGAATTTCAAAGCTTCAAGGGACTTAGGAAAATAAAGGTAGACATGGAACAAAGGATGAACTAATGAACCAATTGAACCTTAAACTGAAAGAGTTCAAAGTTCAATGGTTCACAGGTTCAAAGGTTCAAAGATGGCCCCAAGTAAAGGAAGAACATAGATGATTCCAGAGACCAGTTCAAAGGGATGGTTCAACCAAAGATCAAGGAAGTGATTGAACTAGGGATGTGATGAACCAATAAAGACCACCTAAATTATTAAACCATTAAACCAATGAACTTTCATAGGTTTAAAGGTTCATGGTTGAATATGGTTCAAACAACCAGCAACCATTGACGGCCCCGTGGACCTCAAATTTAAGGTAATGGAATATTTGTTAGTTTTTTAATATGGTGTAGAATTTGAGAAATAAACCAAGTGACCAACTGAAAAGAGAGCCTGAGAGCTCAAATGGCTATAGGGAAGAAAAAAAAATACAAAAAGATCAGAAATATATACAAGAGAGTTATTTCTAATAGGTGAAACAGTTCACCAAGTAGTCATCTGAGCATGCCAAACCAAGGATGAGGCCTTTTTTCTTCCATGAAGTAAAGGCAAAGTGGACAGTTGCACAGACATTAGGAAATAGACCAGATAACTTATACTTTGGAGGAGATAGATGAGATGAATTGGCATGCCATAGTTAAGGCTGATGCACTATTCCAAGCATGGTCCCTTGACAGAACTAAAATCCATTCAAGGCATTGACCATAGCATGGGCCATTCCATAGAACAAAGTGCCAAGCCTTTCTTGGCTAGTATATATTGTAATCTTTTGTTTTATGAAGAGGAGGCTTTTCCATTATAGAAGCGAAACTCTGCCAAAACTAAGAGGCGATTACTGAGGCTTTGAGCTCAGATTGTTCATCATATTTCTTTGTTTCAATGAGAAAGCAAGTTGCTTTTAGATTTTGTGCCATTATAGCTTGTGTCATTTTAGGAGATTGTTCTTATGTCTATTTCCTGAATGTATTCTTGTTTATTAAATTTAACAAGTAGAACTAGTAGAAGTAATCAGGAAGGTATCCTAAAGCCAATTATGGAAAGACTTTCTGCTATCACAGTTGTCCTCAGTGTGTGTTTTTAGTTTCTTTCTATGTAAAGGATCTTGGGATAACTTTTTTCCCCCATTATCCTTAGTATTTCACTCTTTGGGTAACTGAGGTGAAGACTTTGTGCTACACCTCATTCTGCTTGTTATTGCACCCTTTTTTTACTAGTTTCTTGTCACTACCTGAAAGAACTATTGTTGTTTCCTGCAAGATCACTTTTGAAAGAAGAGAAGTGCCTTCAGTGTTTTCACCATGACTTTCTCCTCTATTTTTCAACATCATCTATAAAAAAAGAGAGATGGATGGTGTTATCCTACCCCTGAGTGTTACTTTTTTCTTATATATATATAGTATATAGCTCCTCATATTTAATAGGGAACCTCCCCTTGATGAGAGGAGAGATTTTTCCACCTCTGATGTGGTAAACCTGCACACTTGGCTGACCAATCTCCCTTACTATGGTTTAAGAGACCTATTTTTCTCATCAGTTAGATGGTGACAAAATATTCACCCAACAATTTTTTGGTGACTCCGCTGGGGACATTACATGCAGTCTGAAGCCTCAAGTTTCAGATTGAATCAGTTCCTACCCTTATCCATTATAGACTCTGGTGGCTCTAGTTTGTATCTTACCCATTATCATTATAGCCTTACCATAAACTAGCAACTCCATGTTATACTAGAAACTAGAGAGCCCAAGGTGTTGTTGACCCTATTTTTGAGTTGGTGCAGCAGGGTAATTTTGATTTGTTCTCTCCCCAAATTTAATTTCAATGATCTAGGAGTGTTCTTCATACCCGTACCAGGTCACCAACACAAGGCAAAGCTTCTTTTTTTATTGTTAACAGAGCTTTGCCTATACATACTCCACCCAAATTTGTTATCCCCCTTTTCCATAATCCAATCATGGTGGCTCAAGACCCCTAGGGTTACTCTTTTGGTCCACTCAATCTTACTTCACCTCTACATGAGATACCACATAGTTCAAGGAAGAATTTCCCCAAATTCTTTGGTGATGGGAGAGTTCATCCTGATGAACATATTTCAGCCTTCAACATAGCTTATGGCATGATAGGTGTGGAATTTAAAGACGTGGTTGTCAGGCTATTTGTAGAAACACTACAAGGCGCTACTACAAACTAGTTTTATCATCTGCAGGCTAGGTCAATGACTAACTGGGACACTCTTAAAGCTAAATTTGAAGCCAGGTTCAAGCCTATAGAAGATGTGCATGCCTTGCTAGACCAGCTCACACAAATGAAGGAGCCTCATGAACCTATGATGGATTTCATTGCCAAGTTTGACAAGCTCAGAAACTAGATTCTTAAAATTACTCAGCCAACACTTGAGAACCTTAAATGCTTCTTCATCAACTCACAGCTACCTGAAGTGAGTTTTTGGCTGAGATGGACTGGACATATAGACCTTGTTGCAGCTCAAAATTTGGCTACTGAGGTAGAAGATGACCTTATCTTGGTAGGAAAGATAAGGAGAGATCATAACAAAAGTAAATCCCCTTTATCTTCTGAATACTCACCTACAGCCACCACTAATCCAATGGTGTAGAAGTTGGAAAATGAGTTGTTTTCTCTTAGAAAGCAAATAGTGCAAGAGATGTCATCTTCTCTTTCATACAAAGATGTTCCAAGGAAGACATTTTATAACTAGTCATATCAAGGCAATGCTGCTAGAAATCAAGGGCAAACAAATAATCTTCCTCCCCCATGGGGGAACCTTGCCATTGAAGCATCTCCAACTAATTTAGTAGTCAGATATCTTGAATTAGAATCAAATTTTTCCTTCCAACCTGAATTGAACCTAGAAGATGATGCTAATCTCTTCACAGAGGGAGAAGAAGAATTAGCTAGCGACTCCAACATTGGTTTCCTAAATTACCAGGATGAACCCAGAAGTGAAGGTAAAGTAATTGAGGGATCATATGCTATGTTCACTCAGTCCAAAAATTAGTCAACCCAACAAGCTAATAAAGAAAAGATAGAGGAGTGGCCTCAACCTACAATTTCAATTGCCAAACGGGGAACCACTCTGCCTTTCCAGCCAAAAGACCTGGTGATTGCAAAAAAGGTAAGTACATCAAACATCCCTACACCTTCTACTTCAAATTTGTAGACTAATCTTCCCCCTCCCAAAAATCAAAAGGATGAACTCATGTCCTCTATTCCTAGTTCATTTCAAACATTTGACATAATTGATCATATAAGAAAACCAAAATTCAAATGTCTGAATTTGAATTCCTACAGTCTAACCCTGAGCAAGACAAGTTGGTTCAATGTGTAAAGAACCTAACCATCCCTGTGAGACAAGATGATAAGAAGGTAACTCTTGATTCCCTAACGAACATGTCCATCCCAAACAATCTTGTCATTACTCTTCCTGTTGCCCCTAGGAAAATAGAGCCTTTCTATGTTTCCCTATTGATAAATGGTCACAAGCTGAGCAATTACATCATTGATTCTGGAGCTTTAGACAATTTCATACCTACCAAAGTGGCAGAATCCTTTGGTCTCACACTAACCAAGACATTTGGGAGATGTTTCTCCATGGAGAAAAAATAAGTGCCACTGCTAGGACAAATAAAGGATGCCTACTTTACATTTGTAGCATTCCTAGACAAGATAATCAAGATGACTATCTTAGCAGCTGATGTCCCAGCATCATATGGCATCCTTCTTAGGCAAAAATTTTGCAAGGATGTCAGAGGAGAATTGAGCATGGACTTCTCTGAGGTGAGGATTCTAGTCAAAGGCATTATGCAAATATTGCTCCCTGAGAAGGAAGAAAAATACCTTGTTACTCAAACATCAACGTCTGAAGCTCAAATTCTATTTGAGTCTTCAATCATGGGTAATTACTTTTTATCTATGGAGGAAGTCCATGTGGCACCTGATGAGATTCTTGAATGTGTCAACCTAGAAATTGGTTCAGATAGAATAGTAGAAGACAAGATAGAACATAGCGCAAATGCAAAAGAATCTCCCCCTCTAAATGTAGGAGAATTTAAGGAAAAATCAATGTCTAATGAGGTATGGATTCTAGAATTTGATGGCAGCTACTCCTCTATCGGTTCAGGAGCTGGGATTGTGTTGATCTCTCATCAAGGAGATATTTTTCCTTCTTCATACAAGTTGTAGTTTAGCAACACCAACAACACAGCTGAGTATGAATCTCTATTACTTGGATTGAAGGTTGCTCGAGACAAAGGCGTCAAGCTCCTTCATGCCAAAGGAGATGTTGAACTAGTGTTTTGTCAGGTGAGGAACCTATATCAAACTAAGAATGAGAGATTACGCCATTACCACAATCTATTCTGGGATTATATTGCAAGCTTTGATGCTTTTAGCACCTTTGCCATACCTAGGGAATTCAATGACTGAGCTAATGCACTGGTTATTTTAGCAACTCTTATGGTTCCTCACTCAAATTTTAAAGGAGATAGGTACACTATTGAACTGACCTTTTGACCAAGTGTGCCTGATAATGCTAGTCATTGGTAGGTGTTTAACAATGACAACTAAATCATTGCCTTCTTGGAGTAAAAAGATAGCTTTAAATGGTTGCACTTCAAAGGTAGTGAACCTCTGAATCTTGAATTTGCCCCTGAATTAAGTGTAGACGTAGGTAAAGAGTTCCTGCAACTTAAAGGGAATAAAATCCTAAAAGGCCTAGTTTCCCTTGAGAATCTATTTGACAAACATGATAGATTTATCAAACAGTAGCAAATAGATTCAAGATCCTCCTAGGAGTTTGATTAGATAAATTTGAGTACCAAGGAAGATCCTAAGATGGTGAACATTGGGAAATGCTACACTCTTAAGGAGAGATCCAAGTTCACTGCTCTACTTCACCAATACATGGATGTCTTAGCATACTCTTATGATGATCTAAAGTCACTCAGGCCTGAATAAATTTGCCATGAGATTCCTCTCAAGAGTGATTTAGTTACTTACAATCAAAAATCTAGGTAGTACAATCCAAATATATCATATACTATTCTATCTGCAATACAAAAGATGCTGAGTGCTAGGATAATTTTCCCAATCCATCATTCCACATGGATTGCCAACATAGTACCTATGAGGAAGAAGAATGGTGAAATTCACCTCTATGAACTTTAGAAATTTAAATTCAGTCATCATTAAAGGATAACTATCCTCTGCCAATCATGGATCAAGCCCTTCAGATAGTGACTGGTTCAGAGATGTTATCAATGCTAGACAGCTTCTCAGGACATAATCAAGTTGAAGTTGGTGAAGCAGACCAGCATAAGACTACCTTCACCATGCCTTAGGGCACCTTTGCCTATCATAGAATGCCATTTGGCCTGATTAATGATGGCACCACTTTTTAGAGAGCAATGGACCTTGCTTTCAAAGATGAAATGGGTAAGTTCATTTTAGTTTACCTGGATGATTTAACAATCTTTTCCAAGCATCACCCAGATCATGTGCACCATTTGCAACAAGTGTTAGAATGCTGCCACCAGAATGGCATTTCTTTAAATCCCAAGAAGTCTATCTTTAGAGTAATAGAGGGGAAACTTCTCAGACACATTGTGTCTAAAGAAGGCATAAATATTGACTCAGACAGAGTCAAATCCATCTAGGAACTTACCCTACCCACAAGTAAGACTGCAGTTCACTCTTTCTTTAGAAAGGTGAACTTTTTGCAGAGGTTCATGCCTGAGTTTGCTGAGAAAACTCACCATATTGTAAAAATGATGAAGGGAAAGGCTACCTTCAACTGGACCAAAGAAGGCAAATTGGCATTCTAAGACATCAAGACAGCTATTGCCCACACCTCAATTCTGGTTTATCCAGATTATATTAAGGATTTCACAGTATATAGTTATGCTTTTGAACACACACTTTTAGCAATTATAGTTCAATAGAACCAATAAGGTGTGGAATATCCCATTTCTCTCATGAGTTGTCCTCTCAAATTTCATGAGCTAAAGTACTCAAACATGGAGAAGCATGCTTATGCAGTGGTAAAAGTAGTGAAGCATTTTTGCTTTTCCATCTTGAATTCACACACTACTGCCTTGGTTCCTGACACCACAGTCGAATCCATATTAACTCAGCATGAATTTTGAACCAAAAGAGGGAATTAGATTGCTAAAATCTAGGATTTTTATCTAGTCATCAAACCAATGAAGCTAGTGCAAGGAAAGGACCTATGTCAATTGATTGTTGACAACAAACTAGAAGAAACAGAGCATGGAGAAGAAGAAATTGAAGACACACCAACAGTCCTCTTTGTCTCCACCATGAATGAGTGGTATTTAGGTATTGCTCATTTTCTTACTTATGGTGAGTTTCTTTCTCACTTGTCTCATAAAGAAAGGAGGACTATCAAGTTGAAAGCTACCAATTTTGTCTTGTGGGACAACAGCCTGTATAAGAGAAGCCTTGATGGAGTGTTCCTTCGCTACGTGGACAAAGAGCAGTAGAACCAACTTTTGAAGTCCTTCCACAATCTAGCCTATGGAGGACATTTTTTTGCTCCTGTGACTATCCATAAGATTCTGTAAGCTAGGTATTACTGGCCTTTAATTGGTGTTTTAAACCCATCTTTAAGTGCTAGACATGATTATGTCCTCATAGCCACATATTAGTTCACCAAGTGGGTGGAAGCTATTCCAACCAAGCAGGCCACTTCAAAAGTAGTGTGCAATTTCCTCAATGAGAATATCATTTCCAAGTTTGGCATCCCACCCAAGATTATCATAGACAACACAGCTTATTTCTCTTCATAATATATTACTCAATTCTATTTTTACTATGGGATTACCCTCTTCCACTCTTCTGATTATTTTCCACAAGGGAATGGCCAAGCTGAGTCAAGCAACAAGAACTCGGTGACTATCATCAAGAAGCTGGTAGATGACAACCAATGAACATGGCATAAAGCATTGGTTGACGCTTTATGGGCAGATAGAAATACACCCAAGAGGGCAATTGGTATGTTACCTTTACAAATTCTTTATGGTTTTAATGTTGAGATACCAATCACCTTGGAACTGCTAGCATTGAAATTGGCTAAGGCAGTTGAAGATCAAACATATGTAAGCTCCATTGATAAGAGGATCATGTGCTTGACTGAGCTAGATGAGTAGTGAACTATGGTGGTGGACCAAATTTCTATGCATCAAAGTTTGGTGAAGAATCTCTTCAACCAAAAAGAAAAAACCATGATTTCCAGATTGGAGATCAAGTCTTGTTATGGGACAAGAGAAGAGAACCAAAGGGAATGCATGGGAAATTCGATTCCCTTTGGAGAGACCTATTTACTATCTATCAGCTCAACGGTGAAAATAGTTTCCTATTGAAGTATAAATATGGCATGCCCTTTTCTCTACCTCACAATGGTTAGCATCTGAAGCATTTCAATTCTTGAAGTATCAGATAAGTTCACCTGTACATATGTATATTTGTATAGTCTTTAGTTCTATTTTATGTTTTTCATTTTTTGTTTTTAGCACCTTTCTTTTTTGGGTAGCATGACTCCATATCCCAATGGCATACTTAAAGGCACTAGAGATTCTAGTTTCTTCTCCCCTCAGTTGTTCCAAGTTTTCAAACTGAAGGAAGTTCCCCAACTAGAGCCAGCTGTTGTTCCCAAAATCTGTAACTCATCTTTGGGACAACATATGAACTATTTTGGTCTTGTAGGCCAAAATTATCTCTTCCATTCTCAAAAATTATTTTGAGCATTCAAATTCTTCATTATTCAAGCTTTTTTAGTTAATGGACTAACAAGTTTAATAGGTTCAATGGCTTCAATAGACAAATTCTCACAAAGGAACAAGTTTTCAGCACTTAGGCAATTTCAAGATTGGTTCAACGCTTTGGTTCAACCAAAAATGTTCATCGGCAAGCTTCAAAGGAAGGATTGAATCATTAAACCCCACTTTCAAAAAGTTTCAAAGGTTCAATGGGTTAAAAGTTTCAATGTCGTCGACAAGCTTAAAGAGTTAAGCGCTTTGTTAAAAGTTCAACAAGTTCAACCGCTTCAAGGTTCAATGGCTTCAAAACACTTAACGAAAAGAAGAAGGCTTAAACCATTGAACCTTAAACCATTTTGGTTCAATGGGTTTAATGGTTCAAAGGTTCAACGAGCGGTTGGTTAAACGCATTTGGTTCAAGCAGTCAAAAGACTTAGACAAAAAGAAGGCTTCAAACGCAAGATTGAACCATTGAACTGTTGAACCAAAGTTGGTTCAATCAATCAGTTAAATCAGTCAGTTCAAAGGACTACCCTAAATTCAAAGGAACAATTGCCCTTACGAAGGGTAGTGAACTAAAGGCAGGTGCCCTTGTAAAGGGTAGCGAACATTGGTTCAAAGATCAAAAAGTGACTAAGGCTAAAAGGGAAGATTTCCTTTAGACCTTTTTTCTGAGGAAATTACGAAGTGAATGGATCGAAAGAATTCCTTTGAAAATATTTTCCATGGAAAAATAATTAAGGCTAATCCTTCAGACAAAATGTCTGAATGAATTTCTTCAGACTTTTGTTTGAAGGAATTTACCTAAAAGCAAAATCAAAAACTAAATAGAAAAATGGCAAAGGAAGATTTCCTTCAAATAAAATGTCTGAAGGAATTCCTTGAGACATTTTGTTTGAAGGAAATGAAGGATTTAGGCTGCTTGAAGGAATTAGAACCGTAAGGCCGCCTGAAGGACCCTGAAGGATAGGTGCCCTTGTGAAGGGCTCGCAGTACCAACAAAAAGGACCTTTCCCAAAGACTTGAAGGGACACCTTCCCTTTGGGGTGTTCCAAAGACAAGAGGCCAAAGGAATTTCAAAGCTTCAAGGGACTTAGGAAAATAAAGGTAGACATGGAACAAAAGATGAACCAATGAACTGATTGAACCTTAAATCGAAAGAGTTCAAAGTTCAATGGTTCATAGGTTCAAAGATGGCCCCAAGCAAAGGAAGAACATGGATGATTCTATAAACCAATTCAAAGGGATGGTTCAACCAAAGAGCATGGAAGCGATTGAAATAGGGATGTGATGAACCAATAAAGACCACTTGAACTATTGAACCATTGAACCAATGAACTTTCATAGGTTCAAAGGTTCATGGTTCAATATGGTTCATGTTAGATTGTGGAGCTAAAAGCTTCACTAATGCAGACATGGAGGAGATTGTTGAGAGGTTGTTGAGTTGTAGAGCAACCAGCATCAGTCTGATCAACCAACGTTGGTCATATCCAATGGAAAGCAAATTGACATCGGTCAAGGATCAGCCAATGTTGGTCATCTCCATCCAGACAGAGACTGACATCGATCGCCTGTGCAGTTTGGAACTATGAGTGTTATAGACAGTTTGTTAATGAACCGGTTGTTTGCATGTAAAAGGCTAATTTTAGTCTTGCAGCTGTGGATCTAATTATTGTAATTAGATGTCTAATTATTGTTTGCATGAGATCTATATAATAACTCATGGGCTGTATTGTAATTTGTTCTAGTTTGAGTTGAGCTTGGTTAGCTCCTGAGAGTGAAGAGAGCAAGGGTAGCTCCTCCTAGTTCCACAGGGGTGCCGAGTGTGTATAATCAGGTTGGTATGCAGGTGTGCAAGATCAGGGAGAAGATCCACCGGGGTACTGGTTTGTAAAATCATAAGGACTTGGTGAGGCAAGGACAAGGGTTATTTAGGGTGTAGAGAGATCTACATGTGTAAGTAAGATCATTGATTTGCAAGTGTGTGTGTGTGTGTGTGTGCGAGGTCAAAGGTGGTCTATAGGGTAGCAAGATCAAAGGTGACAGCAACACATCAAGGTGCAAGATTAGGGAGATCTACTTAGAGTATGTTGTGTACTTGGAGTGCATGGAGTACTCAAATTTGGAGTGCATGGAGCACTTGTGTACTGGCAATAGTGATATTGACTGGTGGTACTGGCAATAGTGATACTGACTGGTTGGAGGTGAACACCAACTCTATGTTTGAGTTATGTGTTGAGACCATAAGAGAGAGAGTGAGCTCTTGAAGAGATTTACTGTTTATGCCCTAGCAGTGTGGGAGCCCTAGAGGTGTGTAATGAAGAAGACTGTGGCATCTTCTTTGTTGTATTTCCTTCTAGAAGAGTATTAATACAATTGGGTATTGTCTCTCATATTCTGTGTTATTTTTGAATTCTAGTTACTTGTGCATTCTGGTTAAATTTCATGTTTAGTTGCTTATAAAAAGGTAATCAATTATGCTTCTGGGTCCTAACAGTTCAAACAGCCAGCAACCATTGACGGCCCCATGGACCTCAAATTTAAGGTAATGGAATATCTGTTAGTTTTTTAATATGGCACAAAATTTGAGAAATAAACCAAGTGACTAGCTAAAAAGAGAGCTTGAGATCTCAAATGGCTATAGGGAAGAAATAACAATACAAAAATATTAGAAATATCTATAAGAGATTTATTTCTAGTAGGTGAAATAGTTCACCAAGTAGTCATCTAAGCATGCCAAATTAAGGATGTGGCTTATTTTTCTTCCATGAAGTAAAGGCAAAGTGGATAGCTACATAGACATCAAGAAAAGGACTAGACAACTTATACTTTAGAGGAGATAGATGAGATGAATTGGCATGCCATAGTTAACGCTGATACACTGTTCCAAGCATGGTCCCTTGACAGAACTAAAATGCATTCAAGGCATTGACCACAGCATGGGCCATTCCATATAATAAAGCACCAAGCCTTTCTTGGAAAGTATATATTGTAATCTTTTATTTTATGAAGAGGAGACTTTTCCATTATATAAGTGAAACTCTGCCAAAACTAGGAGGTGATTACTGAGACTTTGAGCTCAGATTGTTCATCATATTTCTTTGTTTGAATGAGAAAGCAAGTTACATTCAGACTTTGTGCTAATATAGCTTGTATCATTTTAAGAGATTTTTCTTATGTCTATTTCCTGAATGTATTCTTGTTTATTCAATTTAACAAGCAGAACTAGTGGAAGTAATCAGGAAGGTGTCCTGAAGCCAATTGTGGAAAGACTTTGTGTTGTCATAGTTGTCCTCAGTGTGTGTTTTTAGTTTCTTTCTATGTAAAGGATCTTGAGATGACTTTGTTCCCCCATTATCCTTAGTTTTTCACTCTTTGGTTAGCTGAGGTGAAGACTTTTTGGTACACCTCATTCTGCTAGTTATTGTGCCCTTTTGTTACTAGTTTCTTGTCACTACTTGAAAGAACTCATATTGTTTCCTGTAAGATCACTTCTGAAAGAAGAGAAGTGCCTTCAGTTTTTTCACTAGGACTTTCTCCTCTATTTGTGAAAATCAGCTCTAAAAAAAGAGAGATGGATGGTGTTATCCTACTCCTGAGTGTTACTTTCTACTTATATATATAATATATAGCTCCTCATATTTAATAGGGAACCTCTCCTTGATGAGAGGAGAGATTTGTCCACCTATGATGTGGTAAACCTGCACATCTAGCCAACCAATCACCCTTGCTATGGTTAAAGAGACATATTTTTCTCATCATTTAGCTGGTGACAAAATATTCACCCAACAAGTTGTCAAGTTTTAAGTGCTTAAAAATCCTAGTAATAACACTAGTCATGGCATGTAAAGTCCTTGTGAGAAGGTATGATTATGGTGACTTGGTAAGATAGATGCACATAGTCATGGTTGGTTTTATGAGGTTTTTTTTAGAATTTATGTGAGGAATTGGATCACTCATGAGATTATTAGGGTGATTCGATAGGGGTAGGACCTTCAAACCAAGTTTGCATCTAAACCACTTATAGGCCCCGCTTGGCCTAATGAGGTATCATGATCTATTTTCAAGGCATGTGAAAGATTTATGGTAGCTTTTAATCATGATATAGGTTTCTTGAGTATGTGATTAAGGTGTAGAGTGCATGAAAATAGGCATTAAGGTCATTTTTAAGACCTAATGTGGTTTGTAGGTCAAGGTCTAGTTAGCAAAGAGAGAGAATGTGGCCTAATGAGGGGTCATGATTAGATTTCAAGGTGTTTGAGCCCATGTAGCAATTTTTGGAGGTGAGGTATGTTATTTCAATTTTTTATTATAGTTTTAGGTCATAGCCAAACCTTTTCATATGAACCTAAGATATTCATGGTATATGGTGAAGGTTCCTAGATAAAAATTATAGGCATTAGTTTTTGGATTGAGGGGATATGATTTATGAATGATTGTTAAGAATGAAAATAGGTTTAAACCCTCTTAGAACCCTAAAAAAGACCCAATGTTGAATATGTTAATCAAAATTACATATAATGGATTGGTATGCTCAAATAAGATATTGGAGGTTGTGTTAAACTATCCCAAGCACCTCCAAGTGTGATTGAGTTGTCAGTTGAGTGAGTAGACCCTATAGGAAAGTGTTAATTTCTTGAAGATTTGTTGTAGCATTCAAATTTGACAAAGTCAATGTATGAAAATATGAGGATGAATATTGAGACATGTATTTTATTTCCATTAAGGTTTATGGATAGGTTTCATGCTTTAAGTGTGCAAATTTGGTGTTCTAAGTTGGCTAGTCGCTAGCAGGCCTAATGAAGAAGACTAGTGTAAATCCCAAGCAGTGTAAATAGGTGGTTTTTGATGTGATTTCATGAAGGAGTAATGCATTAAATTAAATTTTGGTGTTTTTTGGGACTTTAACATCCTATCCATAATTTTTATAAGGTTTTATAGTTAGTGAAAGTGGTTAAAATTTTGAATCCAAAATGGCTTATCTTATTTTGCTGTGATTGTGAGAAGAGAGGTCAAATGATTGGTCTACAAGACTAATATTTGACATTATAATATATTTATTTTGTATTTTTAGATGGTTTTTAAATCCATATAATAATTTTCATGTATTTTAAGACTTTGAAATTCCTCATATAGGTGTTGAAGGGCAATGTTTTATGACTGTGTTTTTTGACAATCTTGGCAGTTCTATGTAAGTTGCAAGTGATGAAAAGTTGTATTTGAGTGTAATATTGATGGAAAAAATTAAAATTGTTTTTCATTAATAAATTTTAATTCTTTATCATACTTTTTATAATTTTTTTAGGTCAATTTAAGTGAAGAAATTATGTTCACAAAATGGCTTGTCTGTTCAAGATTGGAATTTGAGACTGTAAGTCATAGATTGGTCCATAAGACCAATATTTTCCATTAGACATTATGAAATTTTAATTTTTTTATTATATAAATATTTCATAGGATAATTTTTATGCATAAAGAGTCAATAAAATTTTCTACATAGGTGGTTGAATTATAATTCTTTATGACTATGTTTTTGAGTATTCTGGTAGTTCTAAGTGAACAAATTAAAGAGTTGTTCTTAAGCCATTGTTCTCTGAGTGAAGTTGATAAAAGTATTTTAAGATGTTAATGAGGTAATTTATTATATTTATATGTTTTTAATTTCTCATGGGATATTTTCTAAAGGAGTGATTTAACGTCATTCTTGCAAGACAATTTTTTAGGTGTACAAGCCTAATAGGGCAATCTGTCTTAAAGAGGGATTTAGGGTATGAACAAAGGATGAAGATATAAAAAATCATGGAATAGGTGAGAATAATTAATTATAAAATTATTTTATTAGTTTTTTATCATTTAATAACTCCATCTAGATCCAAGAAGATCAAGTCTCAGCATCAAGAGAGCAGACCTAATGAAGTAGGTCTCCATGAGGCCTAAAGGGTGAGTAAGACCAATGTTGGTCATTTATTAAAAATGTATCAAGTGAATTAATATTAAATTAATGTCATATATATTATTTAAACATTTTTTTAATGTTATGGTTTCATGAAATTTAGGTGATCAAGCATGAGAGAGATCAGATAGTGTTTGTGTACACATAGGCCTAATGTGACAGTGAGTTGCAAGGAGTGTTTCATGAAGTAATTAAATCTATAATGTGTTTTTAAAATAAAAATAGGTTATTTATGATCTATTTAAATTTTATTTTAAATAATATTTGTATCTATGTAAGTGTAAGGTGTTCTAAGGGGTCATGTTCTACATGTTACAAGATGGACCTAATGCAATTAGGTCTCCATGAGTCCTAAAGAAAGAATGTAACCTATTGAGTTATGGATGGCCTATTGTAATGATTTATTAATGTATGAAACATGTTATAATACATATTTTAATGTAAATATAAGTTCTCAATTGTGTTTCTCCAACTAATAGGTGTGTGAACTAGAGGATTGTCTAAGAACAAGGCCTAATAGGTCTAATTTGGTGTTAGGTTTTTTATGAGTGCAAGCATAAGAAATAGCACATTAAAGAGAAAAATGAGGTCATTTATACCATAATATGGGTGTATATAAATTTTAATTAAGATATAATATGGGTATTAAGGATTAATATCAAGGTCATATGACCTAATATGTCTTGAAGAGACCTAGTTGAGCGAAGAAGCTTAGAAGGTAGTTTGAGAGGGATATAAGAGTGAGAAGAGCTAAATAATGTGATAATAATCTATTGTGTGAGAAATAATGTTTTATTAAGGTGATTAAAAGGTTTAGGTAGCTAATTTGGTGTTGAGTCATCTAGGGGGTTGGCACCTCCTTGCATGTTGGTGCTTATTAAAGCCTAGTTGAGTGGGTGTTTGACTAGTTAGGGTTGGTGCTCCATGTGGAGTTGGTGCTTAAATAAAGGTTTATTTTTATCTTATAGGAATATAGAATATTTGTATATATCAGTGGGTTTTCTTCCCCTTGTGGGTTTCCCACATATGTAATGTGTTATCTTGTTCCATGATCTTATATGGTTGCATATGCCTTGTTAGATGTTCATGTTTGTATGAATGGTTCATGTATGCTTAAGTGGAATCGAATAAATGTTTGAAGACACTAATTCACCCCCCCCCACAATCCTATTATTGATTTTTATTCCAATAATTGGTATCATATCTTGGTCCTTTAAATCAAGCCTAACAGCTTGAAGGTGATCTTAAGAAGCACAAGATGACTAGTGATCAAAATAAAAGAAGACAACATATATGATAAATAAGTATACTATGATAGTGAAGAAGGAGAAGCTAAATTATACCTTGAAACTATGATAATAACTACCCTATATGATTTGAAGCATCAAAATAAGACTATCAAGGATCTCAAAAATTAGTTATAAGGTGTCAATACAAATTTTAGATCAAAGGAAGTTGAGTATGATCAGTTAAAGACAAATCTACATTATTTAAAGGTTGACCATGAGCAGCTCATAGAAAAGATGAGAAAGTTGGAGAAAGAGCATGAGAATTTAGAACAAGTTAAGATCACCAACATGAAATTCAACATAAAGATACCAATCAGGTAGCCCAATGTAATGAAGTATTTCAATTTTTTTAATGGTTATTGTTTTGCTTGTCATATATTTGGTCATAAAGCAAGTGATTGTAGAATAGTCTCAAGGGATAAGTTATCATGGGACATGGAAGAAGTAATGATCAATCAAGAAGTAAGTAAAATAATTTTGTTTGTTTCAAATGTCATAATATTGGTCATATTATAAGGGATTGCAAGATGAGGCATTTAAAGAAGATTAATCAAGATAGGAAGGTGCCTAGTTATGACACTAAGAAGTGGATAAATAAGTTAGATCATCTGGAAAAGGTGGAGAAAGAATATAATATTAAAGGATACAAGATGAATTTCATCTCATTGAAGAAGAGTGGTACAAGAAAATTGAGGGTTGGAACTCCTAAAGTTAAAGAGAAAGAGTAAACCAAGGTATGGAAGATAGAGATAGTCAAAGTGAGTTATGATCAATCCATAAACCAAAGTGGACTAATTTTTTAGGTATATAAAGGATCAAAAGTGAAGGAATGTCAAGAACACTTATTATCTAAATATATTGACAATGCAATCAAAGAGAAGAGAAAGATGACAAGGTGGATGAGTCAATTGCTTCAATCAATCCTAAGTGGATTCTAAGGAGAGATTATTAATTTCATTATTGTAAGATAGATAATAATAGTGGATTGTAGATTTAGGAATCTCCTAAGTTCATAATTTTTTAGTGTCATATAAAAAGTGGTGGCTCCATTAGGCTTTATGGAGACATTCATCTATCAATAGAATCATGAGGTTGTAGTCAAATAAGGTTTCATATTGAGGAGATTCTAGGTTGTCTGCGTTACAAACAAGGATATGAAGATGGATACTATCCATTCCTATGTTGGTAGATCTGAGCTTTGAAGTGTAGTAGGTAGCTTGATGAGAGATCTAAGGTTGACATCAGGCTTCTAAGGTAAAAACATAGTCAATTTTTATATAAGAGGTAAGCAATTATCTATTTGTGATTCTATCAATTGATAGTTGAGCTTGATCTATGTTAAGAAGGGGTATTGAAGTCAAGATGCTTGAAGGAAAATTAGGATAGCTTAAGAGTCCTATTGACTCATGTGTTGAGCTATAAATACAAAGAGGGAGTCCCTAATTTTGTAGATGGTGTCAAGTGTGTGCTAGACTAGTGTGTGATCAAGATTTTAATCTTCTTAATACACTTTAAATAAGGTAAGTGATCTTAAGTTCTTAGTTCTTTTAAAATAGATATGTTTGGTCTAAGGGGGAGCTTCATACCTCTGAGTTCTTTATCAATAGAGTGGTCATTTTTGATATTAGAGTAGAGATATGCATGGATTTAAGAGGAGCATATGTCTGAGATACTTTATAGATTCTATTTGTTTTTTTTGTTGAAGGATCAGTTGGGAGAATGATCTGAAAAGGGAAGATAGTTTAGAATGAGGGACAAGTGACCTGATTGAGAGAACTTTCTAATAGTGGTTACCATGGATGGTTTCCATAGTTTCTAAAGATTGTGTGCCATTTAATGTCTTTGAGAATTAGTATCAACTAATGGGGATAAAGTGTGATTCCATTAGTTTCAGGTGACCCTTTGTCATTAATGTTAAAGGGGGAGAAAGATCAAAAAGGGCAAGAAAAGGCAAGATCTAGATTTGGGAGATGGTTGACATCAAGAGTGGTTGCCATAGTTTTTTAAGTGTGTTTTCCATAAATTATAAAGGGGGATATTATTGAGAATTGTCATTAAATTTTTTTTTTTATGATTGATGTCAAAGGTGCTAGTGACTAGGTTCATGAAAGAGTTATCATGAGTGAGGTTATTTATGAAAGAAAGAGTGTTGCCATGAGAGAGACGTGTGAGGTCATGAGAGAATGTTAATTATAAATAGATTATTTTAGTGGTGTGAGAGTGTTATTATAATATTTTTCTTGTTTGATATCATTGTGGTAAGCATGTTTGATTACTAGTTCTTGAGCACAAGGTGTCTTGAGAAGCCTACTCTAGACCCTATGAGAAAGTGTGCATAGTGAAGTTTGGTGAAGTAAGTGAGCACAAGATTGTGAGAGGTTTTTAGGAATTTTTTTATCATGTAATTAAATTTTATATACTTTCATAAGTGTTTCAAGGTCATTTGTCAATTTTTAAGTGCTTAAAAAGCCTAGTCATAACACTAGTCATGGCATGTAAAGTCCTTGTGAGAAGGTATGAGTATGGTTACTTGGTAAGATGGATGATCATAGGAATGAGTGGTTGTATGAGGTTATTTTATCATTTATGTGATGCATTTGATCACTCATAAGAGTCTTAGGGTGAGCGTACAGGTGTAGGACCTTCAGACCAAGTCTGCATATAAACCACTTATAAACCTTATGTAGCCTAATGAGGCATCATGATCTATTTTCAAGTCAAGTGAAGTATGTATGGTAGTGCTTAATCATTATAAAGGTTTATTTAGTATTTTAGTAATGTGGATAGTGCATGGAAAGAGGCATGAAGGTTAGTTTTAAGACCTAATGTAGTTTGCAGGTCAAGGACTAGAAGGCAAATAGAGAGCATGTGGCCTAATGAGGGTTCGTGATCATATTTCAAGGTTTTTGACCTCATGTAAGAATTTTTAGAGGTAATTTATGTTGTTTCAATTTTTTAATTTAGTTTTAGGTCATAATTTGAAGGACAAGGCATGAAACGTTGTTTAGAGGTCTCTTAAGTGCTTAGAATGAAGGTTTCTCAACTCAAGAAGGATTTTATTATGTTCATTATGTCATAAAACATTTGAATAGGAAACTAATATATTCATGGTATATTTATAAATGTCCTAGATCAAAATTCTAGCCATAAGTTTTTGGATTGAGGGGATATGCTTTATGAATGATTGTTAAGAATGGAACGAGGTTTAAACCCTCTTAGAACCCTACTAATGACCTGATGTTGAAGATGTTGATCAAAAATGCCCAAAATATATTGTTATACTTAGATAATATATTTTAGGTTGTATTAAACTCTCCCATTCACCTTTAGGTGTGATTGAGTTATCAGGTGTGTGAGTAGACTCTACAAGAAAGTGCTAATTTCTCAAAGATTTATTATAATAGTCAGATTTGACCAATTCAAAGTATGAAAATAGATGGAGGATGAATATTGAGACATGTATTTTATGGTCATGAAGGTTTATGGATAGGTTCCATGCTTTAGGTCTGAAAAATTGGTGTTCTAAGTTGGCTAGTCACTAGCAGCCATAATGAAGAAGAATAGTGTAAAACCCAAGCAGTGTGAAAAGGTGGTTTTTGATGTGTTTCATGAAGGAGTGATGCATTGCATTACATGGTGGAGTTTTTTGGTACTTTAATATCCTATCCAAAAAATTTATAAGGTTTCATTTTTAGTGAAATTGGTTGAAATTTTGAATGCAAAATGGCTTATCTAGTTCTGGTGTGACTGTGAGAAGAGAGGTCAAAAGATTGGTCTATAATACCAAAATTTAACCTTAGACCATATTGATTTTGTATTTGAATATGGTATAAAAATTTCATATAATAATTTTCAATTATTTTAAGTCTTTTAAATTCCTCATATAGGTGTTGAAGGTCAATGTTTTATGACTATTATTTTTGACAATCTTGGTAGTTCTATGTAAGCAAGATGAAAGTGATGAAAAGCTAGATTTGAGTGTAATATTGATGAAAAAAAGTACATGGAGTTGTTATTCATGAATTTAAATACAAGATCATACTTTTTATAATTTTTGGAGTTAAGTGTAAATGAATAAAATGTGTTCACAAAATGGCTTATTTATTCAATATTGGACTGTGAGACTGTAAGTCAAGGAATTGATCTATAAGACCAATATTTTCCATTAGACATTGTGATATTTTAATTTTAGTATGATATGAATATTTCACATAGTATAATTTTCATTAATGAATGTTCAATAAAATTTTCTATTTATGTGGTTGAATTCTAATTCCTTATGACTATGTTTTTGAGTATTTTGGTAATTCTGAGTGAACAAATTATAGAGTTATTCTTAAGCCACTATTGTCTAAGTGAAGTTGTTAAAATTATTTGGGTATTTTCATGATGTCATTTATTAAATTTATATTTTTTTAAATTTCCATGGGATATCTTCTAAAGGAGTGATTGAACTTCATTCTTGCAAGACAGTTTTTTAGGTGTACAGGCCTAATAGGGCAGTCTATCCTAAAGAGGGATTTAGGGTACAAAAAAATGAGGAAAATATAATAAATAATTGAATAGGTTAGAATAATTAATTTTAAAAAAAATATATAGTAGTTTTTCATTATTGGATAAGTCCATCTAGATTCAAGAAGATCAAGTCACAATGTCAAGAGAGCAGACCTAATGAAGTAGGTCTCCATGATACTTAAAGGGTGAGTAAGACCAATGTTGGTCATTGATTCATAATGTACCATGTGAATTAATATTAAATTAATTTCATATTTATTATATAAACATGGTTTTTATTTTCTAGTTACATGACATGTATGTGATCAAGCATGAGAGAGATCAGATAGTGTTTGAGTACACATAGGCCTAATGTGACAGTGAACTACAAGGAGTGTTTTATGAAGTATTTGAATCTATAATGTGTTGTTTAGCTTATAATATATTAGTTTTTATATATTTAAAGTGTATTTTAAATAATATTGGTATGTATATAAGTTTATTTTTTTCTAAGGGATCATGTTCTACATGTTACAAGACAGACCTAATGCAATTAGGTATCCATGAGTCCTAAAGAATGAATGTACCCTATTGAGTTATGGGAAACCTATTATAATGATATATTAATGTATGAAACATGTTATAATATATTTTTTAAGTTTAATATAAGTTTTCAAGTGTATTTTTATGACCAAGAGGTGTGTGAGCTAGAGGATTGTATAATAACAAGGCCTAATTTGGTGTTAGATTTTTGGTTAGTGAAAACAAAGGAAATAACACATTTAAGAGATAAATTAAGTATTTTATACCATAATATGGGTTTATATAAACTATAATTAATATATAATAGGGGTATTATAGATGATTATCAAGGTCAGATGACCTAATCTATCTTGTAGAGACCTAGTTGAACAAAGAAGCCTATAAAGAAATTTGAGAGGGATAGAAGAGTGAGAAGAGATAAATAAGGTGATAATTATTTATTGTGTGATAAAAAAGGTTTTATTAAGGTGATAAAAAAATTTAGGTGGTTGATTTAGTGCTGAGTCATCTAGGGGGTTGGTGCTTCCTTGCAAGTTGGTGGTTGTTAAACCCTAGTTGAGTGGGTGTTTGACTAGTTGGGGTTGGTGCTCCATGTGGAGTTAGTGCTTCACTAAATATTATTTTTTTAATTATATTAATGTATTCCATTTTCATATATTAGTGGTTTTTATTTCCCTTGAGGGTTTCTCACATATATAATGTGTTATCTTATTTCATGATCTTGTATGATTGCATATGTTTTGTTAGATGTTCATGTTTATATGAATGGTTCATGTATGCTTAAGTAGAATTGAATGATTATTTGAAGACACTAATTTACCCCCTCCCCCTTCTTATTGATTTTTCTTCCAACATGGTTTCCATAGCCTCTATTAGGGATTTTATTTCTCTCATCATTGACCAAATCTATTAGTCTTGGTGCTCGAACCACTTGGGATATAACACCACCTAAGTCTCATTTATGTGTCATTTCCTTAGAAATAAAATATAAAATAAAAATATAGATCTCACAACTCACTCACACCTTATTTCCAGATCTTATAATATGTTTTCAATTACTTTCTACCCACATTCACAAATACCGAAAGCAATAATTGATAATAAGGACTACAACCTTTGATCTATTTCCAAATAATTCAATCACAATTAGGGATATCAATTAATAAATTCCTTAGACTATGAATCCCTTGAAATAAATATTATAAATTGTAATATAATGCAAAAATAATAATTTAGGTCTTTATTTGATTTTAATAGACAATCACACCATGATCTCACAATGAGACTCATTACAACATCAATTCCATAGATCTCAGTTTTCTAACTCATAGTATTTTCAAGTAATTCTTATTATATTTAATCTTTCAATACCAACTTAAGAATTCCTTCTTCCAAAAATTACATTCCTTGCACAAGCATAGGGGCATGATTATAAATATGTAATACCCAAATATCTACTTATATTAAGTTATTTTACCCTACTAATAATATTAAATGTCTTCACATTTGTAAGGAATAAAAATACATTGAAACTTAACATGTCCCATAATATACCACAAACATTAATGAATACTTATCAGTTTTCATGATTTTTAGAATTAAATTTCAAATAATCAGTAATGATTCCTTTCATAACTACAAAAAAGTTGCATGAAATCATAAGACTTATCAGTCACCAATTTCCATTAAAATTAATGTACCATGATCCTCACATCAGTTTAATGATATCATCATTTATCACATTATTTCCAAATGATCATCAATCCAAATTGACCATTATGCAATGAATATCCAATCATCCCTAGAAATCTCTCATACTTAGTTGTCACTATGGTGAAGAGTCAACTTCACCAAATACTTATTGCTCAAGTGATATCATAGATCAAAAGAAAGATACTAAAAATATATTTATACAAATATGTGGTAAGATAATAATATTACAACATCATTTTGTATAAATTAATAGACTTATTCAAATAAAGTAATGGTTACAAATGTGTGTATAAAAAATAATGCAAAAAAAATCCACACAAAAGTGAGCTCATAGGTAGCACAGAACTACACTAAACACATGCATATCGAGACAAAACAATAAAACATAAAGAATGTCTATGCAATAAATAAGACTTTAAAAAAATGACAAGAAGACATATGCATAGTCAAAAACCTTAGACAACATAATACTTATAAAAAATCCTAAACTAACATAATTTTTGGTTGACGCAAGATTTTTCATGAACTTAGATGCTCCTACATCATTAAGTGGTTACATAATACTCCCTAAATATATATTTTTCTTTCCATAAAATCCTTTAGCTATATTTAATGTATCCATCAAATCCTCATGTGTATAACCAAGACTAGTAGAGAGTGTCATAGTGCAAACATTTTCACTTTAACCAGTATCCACCATGACACGCTATATCAGCTTAAAATCAATGTATGCATGTACAAATAATGAGTTAAAACTAGAATCAAATTCCATAATATCACTTTCATCTAATATAATTATTTATCATTACATCAATGTGAATTTAAATTTACTAATAATACCATCCAATGGATGCCCATGTGTTCTAGAAGAGGCTATACATTGTACATCATATGTAGCTCAAAAATAGCCTTACTTTATGTTATGGTATGATTTGTAAAGGGATCAAAAATACTTTCACTTTTTCATTCCCATTAGGTTTTGGTCTTGAATCATTTTTAGGTGTATTAATATCAATAATGTTATCATCAGTGAGATCCCAAATCTTATATCTTAGCATAAACCATATATTTTTAGAATGTCCAACATATTGATGATAATCAAAATACACATTATTTTCATGTCCATTAGATAGCACTATACTCATATCAGCATCCTTTAGTGGAGGGATATATATAAGGTTTCACTCGAGTAACTTCTACAAGAGCTAATGAGGAGGTTCAGGCAATCAGGGAAATTTCATCCTTGGTTAATTGAATAAGACAAGTTGATTACTATGCTATGACTCTACATTAATTGTTACTTTTTCCTCATTCTTAGTATCATTTGTTTTAACCTTGTAACTTGGTTTTCTTTAAAACTTTGTATTTAAAATATTTATAGCATTAGGTACATACTTTATCTTATTCAAAAATATGAACTTAACTTTTTGATCTCTTACTATATGGCATAACTCATCAAATGAGTTGAATATCTTAAACATAATAGACTCATGGAGAGTGGAAATCAAATTTTACTTGAATATATCTTGTAAATAATTTTTATCCATTGTATTTTTCACCTTATATAACATGGTCTTATGTCTATGTACATAATCATTGATTAGTTTATTGGATCCTTGCTTA
The DNA here is from genome assembly GCA_037957365.1 of Torreya grandis. NCBI lineage: Eukaryota > Viridiplantae > Streptophyta > Pinopsida > Cupressales > Taxaceae > Torreya > Torreya grandis. The sequence continues at coordinate 43,544 of JARHVA010009621.1, forward strand.
GGTTTTGTAATTTATGCATAAGATAATTTCTCACTATATTGACTCAAAAATGTGAAGGAAATTGATCAGTCAAAGGATTGAATTCTTTAAGTTATTGGTATGGGATGTTATGTAACTAATGCAATGCATAGTCCTTAAGGTTTCATGGAAATAACTTAGTCAATAAGTTATCATTACAGGCATAATCTAAACATTTTATGGGAAAGGCTCTTAGGTGTTGGACTACATCACATTCACCATCATATAATGTAAGCTTAGAAGCCATGAAATATATAGGTAATGGATAATATGTAATATCTAGGGCTAATGGATTTTGAATCAATGCATGAGAATCAATCGAACGACTTACTCTATAATAACCCTTTTATAAATACAACACCTTAGCATGTAGATATATAATATTATACATAAGGGATTATGTATCAGGCATGGATGATGATGTTAACTAAGTATCAAACATACAATGTACATAATTTTTTGTATAGGGATAAGTAATGTAATATTATGAAAGTCAAATATTCCCCCACACTAATAGTTGGAATCACATGTGTAACCATAGGTGTAGATGTAGGAATAATAGAAGTGGTATTAGTAGTATGAACACTTATTATAAGGTCAATAACTCTAAAAATTTTATGGATTCATTTAATGGATCATGTTGTGTTTAAGGTGCAACAAATTTATATTTTTATGCATTTTAAACCTCTAGGATTACCATCAATACTTGGTCTAATTCATTAGGTTGTTAATGAATTCTATGTAAAATTTTAGCGAAGGCTTCAACTTATCTAGGATCTACCCCATTCAGGTTATTGAGTTATACTCTATCTTGGTATTCATTTTTATCTTGATAAATATGTTCTAGATGATTAATTTCATCATTGAAAATGTGGTCTTGTGCTTTTACATGTTCACTATTAACATGTGCGTAAAAATAATAAAAAGAAGGAATATGGATCTCATTTTATTTTCCCATTTTATTTTGCATAAAAGAAATATAATTATGTTCAATTTAAAAACCACCTAACCTAACACTTCACCTAACATGAATAGAATAACTATCCTTCTTAGTTGGCATATATTAAAATCATGAACATATGTAAAAGGCTAGGGCCTAGGTGAAAAACATTATTGCCTAAATAAATGGGGAAATAAAAAATCATATCCAAAACCCTAAGATAAAAAATCTAAAAACTCTAAGAAATAAGGATGAAACCTTAAATAAACACCTATAATTGTTGCATTTTAGAAAAAATGGGTTCACCAATATGTTTTACCTTATTTTGGAATGATGAACCTAAACAAGCATAAAAATTTTGAACTATGTAGATTGTACAATGTATGATAATAACACACAAATTTGAATGCTACAGTAGAATATGATTGAAAAATTATAATTTACTAATTATGGAAATAACTAAGAGGATATATATATATAATATTTCTTTGTCTGAGACTGTGTGTAGGTGGTAGGGATGATTGGAAATAAATTTGGAAATGCTTATCTCTAAAGATCAATTACCTAGACCTTGCTAGATAATTTTGACATAATCTAGATGATTGAATCAAACAAAGGCATATGAAGCTTGATGAATTTGTCATGGATACTTGTGTTCCATTGTTTAGTCATAATTCATTGTGTTTACTTTAAAACAATATTTTTTTATGATATTAGTCACTCATTATATGCATAGGTTTATATTATTTTATCATTCACTTCAAAACCCTAGTTGTACTTCTAATTCTAGCTTAACCTATAAAACTGGGGAAGAGTGATAGGTTTATCTAATTTGAATCACCCCTAGTGAATGGTTGAGAATTGCCTATGTATCTAATTCTCCAAGGATGGAAATTAAACCACATATAGCTCTTCCCTGCAAGAGTATGTTTGCAATGGTGATCCTTTTATGAATATAACTTGTCATATAGCTTTCAAAACTTAACAAATGAAAACTTGACTTGTCTTAGGTCCTTCAAACTTGGCTAAGGACTACTCCTTGCAAATTATTTTTAATTTATGAAGTTTACGGTAGTCCCTCTCAATGCATAAATGTGTATATATTTCTATTTGATGAGTGTTACATATGGATATAGGCCCAAAACCTATTGTGTATAAATATAAAATTCTTTGGGTAACTTCTCATGCCACATTTAGAACATATGGTTTGACCCATAAAGATAATTTTAAATTATAAATTGATCATTTCTTGGTGAACACATGAGTTTGGTGGAGGTGGATGGTTTCATAAATCAAAAGTACTATGAGTATTACCAGAGGTGTCAAGAAAGATAGGGATAGTGATTTTATTATCAAGATACAATCTAAGTATGATAATGAATTGGTTAGATACAAACTAGGGAATTATTATAGGTGACTAATAGAAAATCAAAAAAATCAGGCCCAAAGAAGGCAAGCGGATAGGAGAGAAGGGTTTGTAATAGTCATATGTGTATTGATAGGTAACATAAGGTAATTATTGGTCAATAATAACATTTCTAAGTTTATAATACCATATTTTAGTGTCTACATACATGCCTTAAAAATACTATAGTGGATAATAAATTTTGTAGCAATGGCATGATCAAGAAGGTGTGTTGATTCCAATCAGAACCTATATAGTCTCACCTTTGATTTCCTTGTATTTTAAAATTAAAATGAGATAGTATAATGAATAAAATATTAACATTTCCCTCAAATATGACTTCCCAAATTTTAAAATTGATGCAAATTTTGAGTAGCACAAACTAAATAATTAAAAAGTAACTTATTTTTATACTTCACATTCCAATGTGACATAAAGGTAGCACAATTTGCATCACCTTTTTCAACATATTATTGGCATAGTATAACCACAATTTTTTACTTTTTATATTTAAAATATAGAAAAAAAAACTTCACGTAATGATATGAAATCGACCCAATTTGAGACACTAATTGCTCTTCATGTAGTAGTGTATAGTCTTATGTAATTTAACCTATGTACTCTTGGCTTAGGTATAAATCTTGGTTATTTATTTGGTATTTCCTTATGCAAGAGTAGTTATTGAATTTTTTTATGGATAATATACATATCTTATAATTTTAATTACTTTTTATTTATATACAAATTTAAAATATAGATGTAAACTAGAAGGAATCACTCGTATTTGATGTATCCATGCTATACTAAGAAAAACCATAAAATCCATTATTGGGAAGCACATGAAATAAACTTAAAAATTACTTGTGATCATATCTAATATTTAATGTAATTCATTCAAGTTAATTTCAACTAATACCATCATATCCCATAATAATTATTGAATTCTATGTATAATATGCACTATAGATTCCAAAACAATTGATAAATTTATCAATATATATATTGATGCTTGAAAAAAAAATCATCTATATCACCATAATTTTCTTGTCCAATTTCACATATGAAAAATCTTATAAAAAAAGGTCATTTTTATGATCTATTATTTTTAATATCACTACCATGAAACATAATTATAAGAGGTTATGTCTTCCTTGTAATTTAACTAACCACACCAATAAATTCTTCAATTGAATGAGCATTACAATCCTTTGGTGTTTCTCTTTGATATTATTTATATATCAAATGAACATTTCATTTACTCTTTAGTTGAGTATGATGATTTGGAAGAGGGTTGGAAATAAAATTCAAGTTTTGATTTGGTGGAGCCACTAATTTATTCAATTTTTTGTTTGTTCCATCCATATGAATCTTATTATTATCAATGAGATATTGTATATTATTCTTCAAGTTAATACATATATTTAAAGAGTTCCCTCGATTTTTATGATAATTTAAATTTGCATTTACATCATAATTCTTAGGTAATGGCCATGAATGATAAATTTCTCTAATTTGAGGCAAATTAATCATATAACATGCAAGTAATATTTTTGACATATTTTTTGGACTCTCACTTAGCCTTGTAAAAAATTTATGAACCTTTTTTGGTATAATATGAGCCCACTAGATGGTTTTTATATAACATTGATTATTTTATTAGCATCACTTTTAAGTTTAAATTATTATTTTTTAAATCTATATAACCTTGAAACATTTTTTTATTTGTAAACTTGAAACCGTTAGAAGTAGTAGAATTTGACCAATATTTAGGTAAATTTGCATCTAAAGGTTTGACCTATAATATCTAACTGCATGGAAAATTTCATTTTAAAAATGTTAAGTATTTAACACCACTTTTTCCTTAATAATATAAATCAAGATATGAGAAAATATACTTTAAATTTTACTATTTGGTAGTTGATGAGTCAACTAGGTAACCATAGTCTTCAATATATGCATATACTCACTAGTTTTCTCATTTGATCCTTATTTTATTAGAGTTAATTATGCAAATATAAATTTAATGGTAATCTTGATTGAAAATTTAACTAATAAGTCATCAAATAATGATATAAAATAATCTACGGATCCACATCATAAAACATATAACCAATCAAGTGCATAATAATTCAAGCTCCTTGGAACTAACTTAGTTAATAATCAATCATCATAAGCAATATAAAAAAATAGACATAAAGGCTATAATTTTATGAGATGAATCTCTCCTTACATTTAACAATTCAAAATTTAGAGAAATAAATCCTATTATAAACTAGTATGTAATAACTTCATAAGAAAAGGGGCTTAGAATAATATCACTATAAATGACCCTATTTTTGGATTTTGAGTTGACTCCTTAGAAATAATATTAACTTGGTTTTAAAAGTCATAAAAATGTATGAATCATAATATTCGTTTATGGATTTGGTATATAATTATAAGTATAATAAGTTGAAATATAATAAATTTGGAAATTATAAGGATTGGAAACACATGAAATAATTTAAGAAGCATTATAAGTAGGAGATGTTTGAATAAGAGAAATATTAGAAACATATTGAGACATTATAAAGGATTGAGAAACACTTGAAACATTTTGGGAATTCTAAAATTTTAGAAACAATATAGACATGTTGAGAAAGCATGTTATTTTTAGAAACCAGAAAAGCATGTGGAAAAATAGGAACAACATTAGAAGTAGTAGGAACATGTGCATTAGTCAATTCATAATAAATTTGATAAATTACCACATAAAAAAGCATAGATTATAATCCATTATAGAAGACATTTATTTTATAATCTTTATAAAAATTTATATATCCATTATCTACCTTATGGGGTGCATATTTAATATTAACCCCAGCTTTTACTTCTTGATCTAAGGTTTGGCTTGCAACTTATTTCAATACATTCATCACTATAACTATCTCATTAGGGTTTTCCCACTACTTTTATAACATGTTTCTTAAAAATTTTAATATTTTAAGCCATATCTTTCCAATATAAAAAATATTTATCATGATCTACTTCACATTAATTATCACTTTGAAAACTAAAAAATATAGTTAAGAGGGATACTTGGTGATGTTCGAATGAGCATAATTAGGGTTTGAAGCTTGTTTGTAGGTGGAAATATTTATTATACTAATTGATCTAAATAACTCTCTAGATTTATTGGCAATCAATAGGATGAATCCTTTAGGGGGATCCTTGCACCTTATAATCTATCATTTAAGCAAATGTTGGTCAAAGCTCTATCTTTGGTTTTTGAGATGGAGATAAATGCCCTAATGAAAGTGGTTGGTAAGAAAAAGATGTGAGATTTGGTAAATGGTGTTAGAATAACATTCATGAAATTTATATAAGTGAACTTGATAATTATTCTTTGTCTGTTAAAGTTATGAAATAATATAGTGGGATTACATGGCAGGATCTTAATATGCAAGTTTTATGAGAGCACAATTTTCATGAAATAACTAAATACATGGACAAGGAGAAATTGGAAGATAAATGGTATGTATAAAGTAAAGGCCTATGTTAAATTAAACTTTATAGGAATATTCATCAATTATTTAGATAGGGAAAAAGTGTTTTGAGGAGGACTGTACTTCTTTAGGAATACAGATCTATTCATGAAGCACTGACACATAGCTTTTAAGCCAATAGAAGAACTTCCAAATACATAATTTTTTTGAATTTGTGTACTCATAAATAGGCTTGTTTAACTTGATGTGGTTTTTATTTTTGGGTGTGACTTTTCAACCCATATTTATTGTATGAATAGCATTGTATTATATCTTTTTATATTAATAAAAGTATGTTTTTAAATCAAAAAAATGTAGCACCGGTCTGGATATGAATGTGTTCTCTACCATAAGAATTTTGGTCTATGTATGTATTTGAAATAATTACTAATATTATCGGTAAACCTTTAAAAATTTATAAGCCTCATCATGGTAAAGGCCTATCTAGCTACACTAGAATCTGTGTGGAATTAGATCTCACATAACCCTTGCCAAAGAATATCACCCTGAAAGTAGGGGAAATGGAGTGGATTCAAGATTTAGGCTAAAAAATTATTCCATTCCATTATATAATTTGTCATGAGTATGGGCATTTGATCTGATAATTCCCTATACTCAAGAGAATTAATAACATGGAGAAAATACCTAGAATAATAGAGAAAGATTTAGAGGGATTTGTTAAGCCAAAAATAAAGTACACCATAAAGAATAGGAATAAGATGATCAAAAAATATGTGCCAAAGGAATGTAATAAAATAACTGATGCAAATTCCACCCTATAGGAAGGAATAGAACTAGTTTGAGAAACTCGGCCATGTAAAGAACATATCAATGTAGAAATAGAAGACATTACTACATACTATGCTTTCAAAGAGGATCTAGAGAATCTTCTCAAAGATCTATAAATAGGGAGTAGAGATAAATAGATGAAAATAGGGGCATAGGGGAACATGAAAATTAAATATCTTAATAGAGGGTCCTAGACAAAATTAAAATTGGATAAGTATGGACAAATAAAAAGAAATAGATTTAGAAATAAATGAGGATATCACATGAATCATGAAAATCCCTAATCTAAACTAGAAATGAAATTTTAATAAAAGGAGAGGGAGTTTCAAAAAAAATTAAAAAGGAAAAAATAATCCATAGAGGCTATCAGGGTAGGGACTCAATCACAAATAGACACCCTCTTGCCAAACACTAAGTAAAATAACCCATCATGATGAATTTAATCTAATGAAACATAGGGGTCTAAATTACCCATCCAAAAGGAGAGCATTGAAAGAATTAATATATTAACATAACCTTAAGTTGGTTATGCTTCAAGAAACTAAGGTAGAAATATTGTAAGATCATAGCAAGAGTCTATCTAGAAGTCTAAGAAGGGGATTAATAGGGAGGAATGAAACAAGTACAGTAGGGAGTATGACCCTCTTATGGGATCTAAATATAGTTGACCTAGAAACCATATAATACCATAACCAATTATTGATATGTAAAGTGGATTCATGGAGGTCTAATCTTTCTTTCTTGTTGACCTAAATGGATCTCAAAATAAAGAAGAGAGAAAATTGGCCTAGGAGTAGTTGGGAGAAAAAATCAATGCAAAAGAGAACATCCTTTGGATCATTAGAAGAGACTTTAATTATATAAAGGAGGCCTTGAAAAAAGGGTGAAAATGGGAGAGATAATAATAGTCTAACCCTACATAACTTCATTAAAAATTTGTAACTGTTGACCTCAAAACTAAGTGAGGGTGGTTTTCTCATATTAACAGAAAGTTGGGAAATGATATTATCCTTGAATGACTCAATATAATTTTATCTTCAATAAATTATGTAGAGATCAACCACATCCTATAAACTAAGGTACTTAATACTTCTAGGTCATATCATTGGTTGATAGCCTTGAATCTTTTTCAAGACAAGTAACCATCTAAAGTCCTATACAGTTTCAAGAAGGTGTGGTTGGAACATCCATATTTATAAGAAGTTGTGACCTAAAAATGGAAATCCCTGAATAAAAAATATATTACTAAGATGTATCTCTTCCACCAAAAATTAAAATAGCTCAAAAATTCTTTGAAGAGATGAAATCAACTCATTTTCAAAAACATTTTCCAGGGGATAAAAGAGCTAGAAAGCATAAATGGGGAGATTCAAGAAATGAGGTTGGAGGGACACAATTACAAGAACTTCTGATGGAAGAAAAGGAAGTGTCAAGAAAATTGGAATAAACATACAAAAAGTATGATATTTACTATAAACAAAAATCTAGGGTAATATGGTTGAAGGGGATTGGAACACCAAGTTCTTCCATCTTTCTTATATAATTATAAGGTAGGATAACTACATTTAAAAGTTAGAATCCCAAGATGTAAATATTATTGAAGACCCCATGGAGATCAAATATTACCTTGTTAGATAATAGGAAGATATGCTAAATTAGGAAAATGGGTAGATTCAAGATTCACAAGAAATCTTTTGGAGAAAAATACCATAATTAGTCACTCACTCAGATAATCAAATCTTGGTGAAGGATATTTCTCTTGAAGAGACTAATAATGTGGTATTTGAGATGGTAGGGGATTTTAAACCATGCCTAGATGGTTTCCCAACTCTCTTATTTCATCATTTATAGGACCTTCTAGGGGAGGACATTAGGGAAATGGCTTAGGAATCTAAGGAATCGCAAGGAATTTTAAAATCTATTAATATAATGTTCCTAGTCCTCACACCAAAAAAGTTAGAAAGTAACACCCTAGGGACTTTCATCAAATTTCTCTCTACAACTATATATATATATATAATATTATCTCAAAAATAATTACTAACTATATTCAAATAATTCTTCCTAAACTTATCTTGGAAGAATAAGGAGGATTCATGAAGGGAAGATAGATCACAGATAGAATTATCATCACCCATCAAATTATCCATTCCCTGAATGATAATAATGGATATATCTAAGTCATATAATAAATTTAATTGGTCTTCTTGGATGAAGTGCTATAAAAGTTTTGGTTTAGCCTAGATTGGAGAAGATGGGTTCATAGTTTCTACTCCTCCCCTAAGCTTTAAGTGATGATCAATGGGTCCCTAGAAGGGTATTTATCCTTTTCCAATGGGATTAGATGGATACCCTATCTCTCCTTACATATTCATTATGATGTTTGAGGCCTTGTCAATACATATTATGGCCCTAAGTAATGAGTATAAAATTAAAGGAATTTAAGTGACAACTAGGAAATGACTCATTCTCTCTGTCAATCATGGATGACACTTTGATTTTCACTAATACAACCCAATAAGAGGTTAGATAAATAAGGGACTTAATTTATAGCTATGAATAGGCATCAATCCAAGATATAAATAGAATTAAATCTAAGCCCTTCAACAACAATGTTTCCCCTAATCTATAATCATTTCTCTACAGGGTTTTGGGCTTTAAAACAACATCCTTTATAGATAAATACATAGGCTTCCCACTATTTATAGGTAGTGGAAGGAAAAAAATTGAGATAAATTTATATAAAATATGAGGAATCTTAATATTTGGAAGGATAATCACCTAAATTATGTAGGATGAATCATTCTCATAAAAAACTATCTTACAATCTATAGCCATTTATCAATTCTCTATCCTAAAGGATCCCTCAACTACTTTTAGTGAGATTAAATGAATTCTCAAAAAAAAAATCTATCAAGGTACAAATGAAAATGTAAAATTACATTTTCTAGCCTAGGAAAAACCTGTAAACCTATTACTCAGGGGTAGCGGGAATAAGGGACTTGGAAAAGGTTAACAAAGCTCTCATAGCCAAATTAGTTTGGAGAATGGGATTCAATCTCATTTTTAGATATAGTGATGTGCTAAGAGAAAAATATATTGATGATAATAACCTTAACATGATTTTCAAGGCAAAGGAACCCCCTATTAGCTATGTAATTTAGAACATCATGAAGAAAGCTATGGGGATCATCCCTATGAAATGGGGAAATAATGGAGTTTTGGGAAGACATATGGATCACTAAAAAACCCCTAAGGATGGAATCTAATTCTGATAGAGTATGAGAATAAATCATAAGATAATGGGGACATAAAATGAAGGACTACTAGACAAAAAATACATGGTAAGAATTCAAAACATTCACCTAGAAAGTTTTTTGAAATATTGGCATCTCATAAAATAAAGTTCAAAATAAGATTAATGACATCCTAAAAGGCTTTCAATTTCCTTTGATCTTGAAAAAATATTTTTTTAATTGGAATAGAAAGGGTGCAGAAGCCTATTTAGTCAAAGTAGGATTTGAAGGACAGATAGCAACCTAACCTAGTGTTATAGAAAAGTTAGTATAGAATGAAATTTGGACTTATAAAGCTTGGATGAAGGTAAAATATTTCCTATGGTTGGATAAACATGGTAATATCCTAACATGTGATAATTTAAAAAATAAATAATTTGAATTCCCATCGAGATGCATGTTATGTTACAAAAGTGAAGAAAGTATGGAACACCTTTTACTTCATTATCCTTACACTTTAGGATCGTGGAAAAATCTATGATTAAGTTTAACTTGAGTTGAAATATTAATAAAAACATCCTATATTATCTTATGGAATGTAAAAATAATATGAATTTGAATATCCTAAAGGGTATATGGGAGATGGGTCTAAGTCTCTTAACCTAAAAGTTATGTATAAAAATGAAAATTAGAATCCTTAAGCATAATGATAGGCATAATACCTTAGAGAAAGTTTGGATATATTTATAATATATAAATAGTTAGGTAATCTCAGCCTCAAATTAGTATAAAAATGAGGAGGCTAACTTTAAATAGGTTAAAATCCTCTAAAGTTAGGTAAATGCAAGGAAAACCTATGAAGTCATGAAATCTAGTAAAAATTAGGTAAAGGATATGATCCAAAAAAATCAAATGGGTACCACCAAAATAGGGAAGGTTTAAATTTAACTTTGATAGAGCTTAAACTCACAACCTAGGGGATCCAAGACCAATGGAAATCTTAAGAGATCATATGGGTCAGGTGTTAGCATATAAAGTGGTTTATATTGGCATTAACAATAACAACATCATAGAAGCAAGGCCTTATTCTTGGGATGAACATGGTGTTAGAATAAAATGTTAGGAATATAGTGGTGGAAGAATACTCACTCATAATCATCAAGTCCTTGGAGAGCAATGAAAATTTTCACTAGATAATTAAAATAATATTTGAGGAAGCGAGAAGACTCTGAGTTCATTTCAAGGAATTTAACTGGAAGCCCCCTTGAGGGAAGGAAATCCAGAGGTGGATTGATTGGTAAATATGGGTCTCCAATATCAATAAAAAAATAAAATATTAAATATTTAAAACATCTCAAATAATATGGAGATGGAATAATTAAAGTAAATTATTAAAATAAAATGTCCAAAAAATTAAAAATCTAGTTAGAAAAGTGCCCAATCAGGAAGGTGAGGGAGGTACAAAAGGTAATTGCCTATACTTTCCTCTTTTCCTTGGGCATAAATTAAGCCTAACAAAGATTAGAATCATCAAGTTAACATATACCAAAAGGAATGGTTAGATTGGAAATGGGAAGGACTAGTTTAGAAGGTGGTAGTTGGGTTCATGCCAAGTCAGGGAAGAATTATTTTTTCAAGAAAATTAGACATCAGACATTATGAGTAGCATGATAGGACATGTGAACAATATTATTTTTGTTACCAAACTTAAATCCATTTTTATTAGTTCCTAGGTCCTTTTAATGGCTTTACTTTCTTTAGATATTTATTTTTACATGTAGTTATCAACCTTGTGAACTTGGTTTACCCATCAGTGGTCTAGGTTAATGCCTTCAGTGTGGCATTCCTAGTAAAACAAGTCCAATCAAATTCAATGGTAATTTTTTATGACCTTTATTTTGTGTTGTTAATTAACATTTCAATGTTGGAGAGACTTAGGGTGCTAATGAAGGTTGAGGTGGTTAGGGTAGGCATAAATTAGATAGTGGATAGTAGTTCTCTATAGGTGGACTCAACTAAGAAAGAGCTTAAGTTGGATAGCCAGTAGATTATAAGTGTGGGTTAAAGGATAACCAAATCAATAATTTATATGGATGGGAGTAATCAAAAGATAGAAGTTAATAAAATTATGATAGGATAATAAGAGGTAGTTTCATAAGATGGCACCAATCGAGAATCCAATCCAGCTTCATCCCATCATAATAATGCATTAAAATGTTGTAGAGGTGGGTGATTCTATGCCATAGTCTAGGATGAAATAAGGTGGATTCATAGAGATGATTATATAAATATTTTCCAAGACAAAGGCAAAGAGAAGGAAGGTGCTAAGAAGGAGCATACTAGGCAAGACATTGGTAAAATAAAGGCTAGTTTTGAGGACATTGGGCCTATTAAGAAGTAAATATTCATTAAAATAGAAGAATAAAATAATGGTAATAACTTGGTAAGTGAAAATCCATCACTATCTATGAGTAAAAATGGTATCAATCAAGATAGCAAGTGGATAGATAATCTTTGTGAAGTGACTTAAGGAATACATGCCATTAACAATACATTGGTTAGTTTAAACAACATCTTACTCAAGTAAAAAATGAAAATAAAAAACATTAGAAAGAGATGGTAGAATCATTGAGGAGATCCCATGAATTCTTCATGGCTCATTACAATCTGATTGAAGTAGTAAATGATAATTTCATCCTATTAAAAATCTCATTGAAAATAATGGGAAGGAGGAGAGACTCCACACTCAAGTGTTAACCATGATCTGAGTTAATACAAGCAAGATTGAAGGCATTCAAAAATTTTTTATTGGAGTTGTGGAGGACACAACAAACATAAAAGTGCATCTGCATCACTAGCAGTGCATACACAAATGTATAGCCCAAGTTATCCATCTAATGGAGGAGATAGTGGAAGAATATAACTAAGGCTTTCTTCCTCATAGGCTATAGGGTGACTGATTATTTTTAATAAAATTATTTGGTTCTTTAAATGAAACTAAGTATAGGTCATCTTATTTCAAGTCGTCTTGACTCTTGGTTATGTACTTGGCAATCTTCAAGCAATAAAATTTTAATTATGAAAAAATATATATCACTTTTAAAACCATTCATAACATCTTCAATGAAATACATATCTATGTCATTTTCAACAAAAAAAAACACATTTTTTTATTAAAACTAGTTACAATTCTAGATTCCATTTTTTTTTCAAGTAAGATATATAATTAGTGAAAAGAATTTTAGTTAAATTTATAGGTTCATTATTAATCTTATTATTATTCTTGGTTGGATCCATATATTAATCAATTTTGGTGGCATAAGTGGAGATGAAACATTGGAAAAACACACCATATAAGCACCCATAGGGTTTGAAAAATATTTAACAAAAATTAATCTAGCATTTGGAATGAAAACTAGGGTTCTATGGCTATTACATATGGCCATCAAATTTATCCTTTGGCTCTAGTATATATGGTACAAGTAAAGGAGATGGAAACTACTTAAATTCTGAAATTAATATCCCATGTTGCAGGGTTCAAACATAATCCATGACACATAGCCATTTTGTCATACAATTTAACAACATAATAGAGAGATCAATTCTATTGCATTAATACAATGGAAATACAATTCAAAATCTAACACTACTAGGCTTATTACATACACAACATGGAAGAAAATAATAAACTCTACCCTTGTAGGGCTCACATATAATTTTTCCTTATAAATGGTAGTCTACACATCCACCTATAGACTAAGAATGAAAAACAAACATGACAAATCTGAGTCTGAACTCTAACTACCAAATGAGTTGTCCAAATGAAAGCTATTGAGACTATATCCATTTTTTTGGATAAGGTTAAAAGATGGGATGAGGATCTTGTTCCCTTTACAAAATATTCTAAAAGATAATTAGGATAAAATGTCAAGACAAAAAGAAACAAAACTTAAAAACCAACTAAAATCATTATCTTCAGCTAAAAAGATGCCAAAATACTAGCAATAAGACTAGAGAAATCTAGACACCAAAAGATAGCTAGTCTGAATCTTCAGAATCCAAATAGAGGACCAATTTTTTGGTCCCCATGTTCTCAATTTTATTTTCCCTACCTCTGGTTTGGTTTCTAATTCCCTACATGGATTTCATGACGATCCTCTTTCTCTTCAGCCCTGTAGACTTGAATTCCTCCTTCCCCTATTTAGAATCCATCCTGACTTCATCTCCATCTCCACTATAACTTGTTCTATCTCCTTGGGTGGTTTGTTCATCTTTCTCTTATTCCTCCTTATCCTATTAAAATTCACCCTTACTTTAATATAAATCACCAAGAACTGGTAAATCTTTTAGCTTCTTGAACTCATCAAAGATTTCCATGTTCAATAACTTCTAAATGGCTACCTTAGTTTGTAGTTTCTCCATAGACTATTCAATCTCTTCTTTTAGGTTAACATTGAAAGAGGCACAACCCATACTAGAAATGGGTTTCATAAATATTAGGATCCCCTTATGAATTCCACTCAATTGGAAATCTCCTTGGATATTTTATGATCTAAAACCTTCATTTATCCCCCTCTAGGTTCTATTTCAGTTTTCGAGAAAAAATCACCCTCCCTTTCTGATTCCTCTTTCTCACTTGTAATGTGTATGGATTTTATAACTAATTTAGTCCAAAGTGTTTCCACCCTTTTAACCTAGATCAATATTATCCCTTGGTAAATTATATCAGTAGAGGGATGTTATTTAAAATTGTTGATAAATACTTCTAGTGATTTGAGTAAAAAGAAGGGTATATTGATTAGATGACCCCTGAAGTGGTTACAGAACAATAAATGGTAAGAAAATATCATTGTATGATTTCACTCAAGGGTGAAATACCTCATTATTTGGAGGTAAACATCTAGCCACTTTTTGGGAAGGTCCACCCTCAAAAACCCTTTGTGGTTCGATGGCTTGGGTATTTTTTTCTCAGTGTTATAAAAAATACTAAATAATTCATCCTTTCTTTTTTTATTTTTGAATGCCTTTATGCCAAATAAATCCATACCTATGATGTTGCCTATGATTTCTTTAGTTATTAAGAGATTCAGACCACACATTCGAACCTCTCTTTCAATTTAGCCATGGGAAAAAACTTTAGAAATTGCCACATCATGACTATATCCATGAGAATGGAGGTCCCATCATCTTTCCAAAACATTTCTTTACCTTCTCCCTAAAGTTTCCAATCCATCACAAGTGTTATATGTTCAAAATGGTTTCAAGAAAAGGTCCAATACCCTATGCAACTATAGGTGTTTTATTCAAGATTTTCGACTGAGTATTATAAAGCATATGGAACATTTTTATCCCTTCACTGACCCTATTAGCTTCTGAATGCATCTTACACTTTATTTGGACATTTTCAAGACTTCTAAGTCTTTTCAAACATTAATGTGATCTTTATTCTCTAATCATGTTGAAGGAAGTATTGGTCTTATAAGACCAATTTGAGTTTCTACTAACACCAAGATTGTAAAAAATAACAAAAGACCCTTTTGGGACTAAGTTTATGCAAATCAAAGTGAACAAATGACTTCACTCCACTAAAATACACTATGAAACATGTTCATTGAGATAATAAATATGTGAGCTTTAATTGACTGTCTTCTTGTTCACAATGCATAAGATTGCTTGAAGGCTTTAACATTGACCCATACAGGTTGTTCTCTCCACACAAAAATATTTGAAACCATTTATCAATCTCACAACCTAGGTGAGATTTTTAGACCAACAAACCAAGGATTTCCATGTAAGTATGCTTCAATTTCTATTCAAATATTTTAATCCAAGTAACACTTTGATAAAGTTTAATTACATGCTAAGGCCTGTATGGACTTTCTTCCCCATGAGAAACTACCATATCAAAGCCATTTAGTCCCTATTTATAACATGTGAAAAATTCCCCAAGCATCAAGACTTAATTTTGAATCCATATGTTGATTACCACTAAGATGATTCAATAAGCACATCTTAGATATAGGCAAGCTTATATCCCCATAGGCCAAAGGAGCCATTTGAAGTAGTATACAATGACTAAATCAGAATATAAATATTGATTTCAGCTATTGAATAACAATATAATTCCACAAACCCAAACTCAATACCAAGATGAGGTATTTATCTTTAAACACCAAGACAAATCACTAGTGTAAGATAAATGTCAAACATACAAGATGATGGCACAAACACAAAGGTAACACAACTCTGTAAGATAAATCAAAGAAATCCAAAGTTGTGAACAACAATAAGGATGATCCATATCAATAATGGCCAATTGAAACCAAGGAACAACCTTCATCCAAACCAAACACACCAAATGAAATTAAAATCAAATCAAACAACATAAAAAAGAATGCACTCTATCTTTGGCAATGCAAGATTGCTCAAGTCCATCGAGGTTCTTGCATCAATAATATAATCTATCATTTTTTAAATATCTTAGGCTCATTTTAAAGTTATTAGTGTGAAACATTAACTCTTTTACTTATGATAATGAGGATATCTATAAAATGAGGTTGTCACGTGGTAGATATTTTAAAAATAAGGTTGCCACATGGAAGACACTTATATGTTTATTTTTTATAGATGTTATTCTTTAATATAGATGTATAATCTTCCATAAAAAATAAATGATATCCCTCATATAATTTAGGCTATCCCACCATCATTATACTATATCCCATGATCTTTAGTTATTGTTCAAGGAGATTAAGATTGCATGGAAGCACCCAGTGGCATAGTGTATAAACCTAACTCTTTTACTTATGAGAATATAATATATATTAAATGAGGATTCCACATGTTAGATATATGAAAAACTAGATCACCATGTGGTAGACACTAATATTTTTATTTTTTTGCAAGTGTTATTCTCTATCATGGATGAGTAGTGATCCACAACAAACATAAGATATCCCCCATTTTATCAAGGATTTCACACCAACACTCTAGGATATTCCATGTTTGATATTTATTGTTTGAATCAATTAGGATCACATGGAAGTTCTTAGAGGCATGATGCACAAACTTGAATCTTTTCTTTATGATAAAGAGGATATCTATAAAATGAGTATGTGACATGTTTGATATGTAAAGACTGATTTTGGTGTGTTTTGTGGGTTTTATTTTCTAATATGAACTAGAAATTATTTATATAAAATAGAGGATATCCCTCATCTAACCAAATATATCTGAAAATCTCTCAAGTATATTCCATGATCAATCACAACACTTTCATGATCATTCATGGTAACCCTACAACCTTTCATGGAGATCCTATAATGTTTTGAAGAGATGGCACAATATTTCTAAGTATACCCATGATCATAAGAATATTTCTTGCTACCACTTTACTCATACACCATGATCATTGGTTATTTTTAGATCATCCTATGCCCTCAAGGAAATACTTGGTCCAAAAACTTATCTCTTTTAATTATGAGAATGTGAACATTTGCAAAATGAGGTCACCACATTGCATATGTTTATTTTTTATAGGGGTTATTTTCTAATGTGAATGGTAACTCCTCCATAAGAAGTGGAGTCCATCCCATGATAATTTGAGTCCATAATAACATTAAAAAAAATTATCTACCCTCATTAAAATTTAAGTCATTGCCATGATTAAAATTTTCTCTAGTAGATTGTGGAAGTTTGAAGTCTTTACACATTAAAATTTACTATTATTATTATACTATTCATGTTTAACTTTCAATTAGGATGAACATCATTAAAATTTTACATTTTATATTTATTTTGATGTTTATCACAAAATTTTAATATATTTATGGAAAATAATTAGTCAAAATGTTTCTAAAATAGTGTGTTACATTAATTATGGATCAATTAAAAATTAAAACCATTTAATTTTGACTTAAACTTGTCAAATGAGGATATTTTTATAGCACCCCGCTAGATAAATTTTGTTTTAGAAAATAATTTATTTCATATTTAGCTCATATCCAATTCTCATCCAACTTTTGCCTTTTTCCACTTCCCATCATTATACAACTTGATTGCATTATAGACTAGTGCACTTGAATGGAGTGTTGGTCACACGTCCTAGATATAAGATTGTTAACAACTAAAATCTTGGAGGTAAAATTAGGATATTTACCAATAATAGAACCAAAAACATAATAAACTAGAGATTTTGGGTCTTTTTTAGTTATGTATTCATTGTCAAACTTCAATGGTCCAAAAATATAATTCTTATGATATGGTTCAAAATATTGAATTGTGGGAGACTTGTCTAAGTTTGATGTAAGAAATAGAATTACTATAGGAATAAAATAATCTATGGGCATGAGTACCTCATCAAATTATTTGAATGTTTTAGTTATTTTCATATCATGATAAAGAGATTTATCCACCTTCATTAATGTCTTTGGTTGTCCTATATTTTATTCTTCAGTTAATTCATGGTGTGAACCAAATAAGTAGTGTAATTAATTCAATTTATTTAGTTTATACAATGCACATGATTTAATTGAATGGAAATGAGTTACTAAATAATTCAAGAGATAGTTATGCCTATACCCTAAAGTATACACTCTAGATGCATTAAAGGTCATCTTGTAATAAACATCATTATAATAGTTTTATAGACTCAAACTATAATTAGGATTCACAAAAATTGAGATTGCAAAAATTACTTTATCATAAAAGTAAAAATAAACATAGCAAGGTTATACCTATTTTACATATCAACACACTATATATTATCCTAAACTAATGGGTGCCTTTATGAGAGGAGTTATATACTCAAGGTTCCTTAGACCATATAGGAAAGGTTTTTTCTCATATCTTTTTTTAATAGAGGATAGTTGTCTTCTCATTATCTCCAATTGATGTTTAGTGACCCTAAGTATTAAATTTAGCTCATTCTTCTCCTTTTTGATACCCTATGTCTTCAAATTTTGAGAAAGATTCTATTGAGATTAATCTAATTCTATGAGGTATAATGTTTTTATATTCCATGTCATCTAGTGTTCAACCCTCAACTTTTGTACCTCACTTGTCATGTCACCTGGTGCATCCACATGCCTTGATGCATGACCCTCCTCTAACTTGACACATTACAATGATAGGAAATTAAAAATTCATCATCAAACCTTAATAATCACAAATTTTTACCACTCTTTGGTAAATTGGGCCACTCTTAAAACATCCCACCTCTATTTCCTTGTCACAAAAATCTGAAGAGTATTTAACTATATTATTAAGCACCACCTCGACATATAGTTATTTAAATTAAAATGGTATATATACCTATGATTACTAATAATATCCATATATGTAATAATATTAAAGGGACACTAAGCACTAGATTGCGTATTTTTTTTATGTATTTTATTGTGAAATAAAATTTAGGTTTCATTCCTATCATATGCCCATACTCAGCTAGAAGTGCATCCTTCCACTTATAGAATAAATATACAACCTTATCTCTATTTATATCCCCTTCATAAATGGTAAAATTAATGACATACTCTAAGTAAAATAAAAATGCAATGGAATAATACCTATAAAAATCAAATAAATTTTCATTTACCCTAAGTAACAATATCTAACCCTATAAAAGATGTAAAGAGAGCACATGGTCACAAAAATGTAGAATAGAAAATATATCTAAGTAAATATGATAAAAAAATACCCATAAACATTTAACTAGGCCTAAAATAGATGTAAAATAGTAAATCATACTGATTTAATTAATTAAACCACCATATACATAGAGAGACATGCAAGGTTTAGAGATGTATCTTTAATGTCATGACATTGGGTGACAATTTTCACATTTTTATAATGGAAACTGTAGAGTAAATTTTTACTCTACGTTGCATTCAAATTTTGGGTCGAGCACTACAATTTTGGTTCCTGCACACCTTGGATGTTGCAGCAAAGTTTTGAAGCAGAGGGCGGGTTCATCTTGCCTAAGTGTCAAAGTGCAGCGGAAGCTGCTAAGTGTCGCCCTCCAAACACAGGTCTTTTTCCCCTTCTTGTTTCCTTCATCACATTTTTGCCCAAGTATCAAGGTCAAGTAGAAGTCACCAGGTGTCACCTTTCGAATCGTAAAGCTAGCCAGCTGGCATCCTCTGAAGCCCTTTTTGTAACTTTTGGGAAGGTCACAGAGTGTGCCACGTACCTAATAACGGCTAAGAAGAATGCACCACATGTTAGCATCTGAGTCTTATAGAGGCACCCTTGTTTCATTCTACCTTTTAGCAAAGACTTTAAATGGACCAAGCAGTAGAGAAAGTAGAAAGTGCCAAGTGGCAGTTGCAGAGGCCCTGGAATACCTTTTTGAAGAAGCAGCAGAGATCACCATGTGTCAGCATCTAGGAGACGTGGGTCCAACACTTTTGCTCAATGCATAAGGCATCATTTCATTTTGCTTAAGTTCTGAAGTGCAGCAAAATCTACCAAGTGTCACTCTCTGAGTCCCTCTCTACTCCATCCCCTGCAAAAATGGAAGGCACCACGAACCTCTAGACGAAGCAGCAGAAGTCACCACGTGTCAACCTCTGAGAAACCATCTTTGAGCCTAATTGATGAATAAATATTATGGTGGGCCTCAATTATTACTTCAAAATTCTATGGAAGCTTCCAAGTGTCACCATCCTTAAGAGTCTGATATGTGTCCCAAATGATACTACAGAACAGCCAAAGAGAAGTGGATTATGACAGGTGTCGAAGGCAGAGTGTTCTTGAGTAGAATATAGAGAAAGAAAAAAGTGTTAGGTGTTGTTTTCTATTGCCTTCTAAGTAATAAGAGGATTTTTATGGAATTGACTAACTGTCCTCTCCCATTTCAACATAATAGGGTGTTCCATGTATCTGTTGCCACAAAGTGAAATGGAGGGAAAATCGGCTGAAGTTAAGCCGAGTAGATGGAACAGTTCATTGGGTAGATTTTTGGAGCCCCCAAAGCATTAAAGATGATGTATATTTTTCCCCTGGGAGAAAAGGATGGAGAATATTACACGGGAAGGGGAGTGATAGAAGGAGACATTCGAGCCTATAAAAGAAAAAGAATTGTAAGAAGAAAGGGGGGGATTTTCATAGTTTTAGACTTTTAGAGTTATGACCAATAATATCATTTGCTTTTGTTTCATTTTCTTGAGTTAAAAGGTTTATATGACTGTGTGTGTTTCTACATCTTTTGTATGACTGGAAGATTCAATAAGAAGATTGAACACTATGCCTTGTTGATGTTATCTGTGTTATTTGCAAAGTAGTCTATGCTATAGATTTTCTAGTGTTGTGATTGGAAATGTTATTTGTTTTTGTCTCATTTTCTAGAGTCTAAATTTCTACATAACTGTGTCTGACTTCTGTGCCTCTTATGTGATTGGAAGATTCTATTAAGAAGATCAAACACTATGCCTTTATTGACAATTCTTGTATCTCAGCAAAAGACTCCCTTATTGTGAGCCTCTGTTTCTGTTATTCCAATATTTTATATTGATCATGCACTTTTATGCTCTTAAATGTAATAGAATCATATAATAGTCTCACTATGCTCAGGTTAGGATTAGGATTACACTCAGGCACATTGCCATAGTTAGGTTTTAATTCCTGCATTTTGCATTTTTGTTTAGTCTCCTATCCCTTTTCCCCAACACCTATAAAATAGAAGAGACCAGCTTCTTTAAAACCTGGAGGTTGTTTCAAGACACATTATCCCATAGCTTGAAACTTCCCATTGTTGATTGATTAAGATCAAGCACAATTTTCATCTTCAACAATTTTTGGCACGCCTGATGGGACTAGTCTTGAAGTTTCTTTCAAGACCGCATGAACCAGAGAGCTATGAGGAATTAGAGCTATGGACCAGTCACCAAATCACAATCTATTTCAAATCCAGGTATTCTTTTTCCACCTCTAGTAATTATTCCAAGAAGAAGAGCTAACTAGTTTCTACCAGTACCAAACATGGGAGCCCATGTACCCCCAAGAAATTATGCAAGCTGGAACACTGGTATCCCCTTAATCCTCCCTACACCACCAGCTATTTGGGATCTAATCCCAGTAAATACTCTAAAATCTCTACCCAAATTCAGTGGGCAAGATTTGAAAACACCCATAAAACATCTTCAAGATGTATCAGATGTCTATGCCATACACGGTGTCATAGAGAAAAATGTGGCCCTAAAGTTATTAGCAACCTCATTCAAAGGGAAGGCTTTAGAATGGTATCAGTCTTTGACCCCAGATACCATTTCTACATGGGACTAGCTCAGAGATCCATTCTTTGAAAGATTTGCAAAAAAGGGTGATAAGTCTTCCTTATTACAACAGTTGATCACCATTCAAAGGGGACCACAAGAAGACATGACTGACTTCAACTCCAGATTCCAGAAAACTTGGGACAAAATCCCTATTACAGTTAAACCACCCCCTAGTATGGCCATAGTATTCTATCTCAAAGCTTTAAATTCAGATATATTAGTTATGATTCAGTCACTAGGAGGGTACACTTTGCCAGCAGCTTATGACCTTGTGGTCAGAGCTGAGAATCATTTAATTAATGTTGGAAAATTACCTCCAAGGCCTCCCATGCCTATGTTCCTAAAAATTTCCTTACCCTTACCTCAAGAAGTTCCTAAGGTTGTAAGCCTGCCTATGTCTATGTATACTTACCCTTCATCATCTATGAAGCAACCGGTCCCTGCTCAGTCATCTGAGATGGATGATATCAAGAGTATGCTAAGGACATTCTCCAATGAGCTGATTAATATGAAGAGGTAGTAGAATACTTTCCCTAAGCCCCCTTATCAAGGCTATCAAGGAAATAGGTTTTCATCCCAACCAAACCAATGTCAAGGCCTTCTAAGGCAAACCAATCATCAACCAACAAATCAATTAGTTGCAGTTCCCACACCCTCACAGACCCTTCCTCCCAACTCAAATGGGGAGATGGTTCTAGGTCAGAATAATTATGTGGATGATACTAATGCTTGGTGTTTCCCTTGCAATGATGCTCACATACCCACAGATTGCCCTAGGGGTAATCTATAACAAAGAGTAGTTGAACAAAGAATAATGGATGGTCAGTTTGCCAGTACCAATAGCAATCAAGCCTACCAGTCTCCCGACATGCAGAATTCAGTTCTAATAGTGCAGATGCAAGGAATTTCCTTGCAACAAGAGGAAGAAATAGCCCTTGAACATGCTTTGTTCTCATGGGTTGAGGATGAAGAGGCATTTTTCCTAAACGAAGAATCTACCTCCTAGAGGCCAGTAGTGCAATCTGATTACTATACCAGATCAAAGAGGAGAATGGTGGAGTAGCCTAAGATTACAAGTGGACAAGCCAAGAATAATCCTCCATCCCAGGGGCAAAGGAATGCTACTATTAGATAAGAGACGCCTCAGTCGGTGTAAGACCGAGGGATTCCTACCTAGGTTTAGGAAAGAATGAGGTATCCTTATTACCAAAAAAGTTAGTCTTTGGGACCAATCAATATAATGAACCAATTAAAGAAGACTCTAGCGCAAGTATCTATATGGGATATCTTAGCTATTCCTAAACAAAAGATATTACTGCAAGAAGATCTACAAGGGCAAGCACTGCTCGAAGGTGTTGTTCCCAAGGAAGGACCTGCTGGAAAGGAAAATCTCAAAGATTCGGTTCTTCCAACAACAACAGCCTTCGTGAACAATGCAGCACAAGTAAGTAAATCCAAGCTAGAGCCTTTCTATTTGACTCTGATAGTTGGAAATAAACTCCTACATAATGCATTGATAGATTCAAGAGCTAGCACAACTGTGATGCCCAAGCAAATAGCTGATGCTTTGAAAATAAATTATGAACCCCTTGCAAAAGGAGTTATGCAGCTAAATGGCAAAATAGTGCAAACCATAGGGAGAATAAAACAACTCCCCTTGTAGTTATTCACATGTCCCAACGTAATTGTCAACTAGGATATAGTTGTCATAGATATACCTCCCATCTTCAGTTTATGTTTATCCTGAGACTTTACAGCAAAAATAGGAGGATATATGTCTCTGGACTGGTCTCACCTCATCCTGAGAACCAGATATGGTTCAAAGATGAAAATTCTATCTGAACCACTGTCCAAAGACCACATCACCAATGAACCAATAATGAGATTAGAAGTAGATCATGCCATGATGAATAAATAAGAAAGAAATTTTGTTGAAGAACTAGGCAAATGGACTGAGCATGATCAAGAAGAAGGAAATAGCCAGTTGTTGGCTATGATGCATAGCGACCCATATGGGAACTATGACTCTACTAGTTTGGGTACGTATGTCATTTTTGATGAGGATCAAGTGATCCCAAATGTTATAAGAGAATAAGCACCTACTACTCAAAATTTAGAGCTCTAGACTTTGAATTGTGATGGGGCTAGAAGCAAACATGGTGTTGGAGCAGGGATTTGTCTTACTGCTCCAAACGGTGATAAAATTTTAAGGGCTATCCGATTCCAATTTGCTTGTACTAATAACGATGTATAATATGAATTTTTAGTACATGGGCTCCTGTTAGCCCAGAAAAAGGGAATAAAGAACCTAAAAGTAAAAGGAGATTCAGAACTAGTAGTGAAGCAAATACGGGAAAAGGCAGCAGCCAAGAATGTGAGAATGAGGTCCTACAAGCATAGGATTTGGGATTTGATAGAAGATTTTGATGCCTTCAATATTGAAATCACCCTTAGAAGTCAAAACACTGAGGCTGATAGGATGGCTCAAATTGTCTCATAGTTCAACCTAGCAACTGGCCTATTGGTTAACAATGAGTCAGTAAAAGTTATAGTGAGGCCAACCATCCCAGACAATGATGAAAATTGGCAAGTGTTTGAAAATGATGCTTAGATAGTCTCTTTCTTGCAGCAATAAAATGAGTTTGTGGATTAGTTGCAAACTAAAATTGAAGAGGCATTTGGTAATCAGGTTATTCAATTAAGGACTAATAAGCTCCCCAAAGGATTAATCACCTTAGAAAATTTGTTTGACCCAGAGGATGTAAGCCTGGGAAAGAAAAGGTTCCAAGTAGATGAGTTAGACTATTCTGAGGTAGAGGTGAGTGACGGGAAGAAGATAAAAGTTGGGAATTATGTGACTCATGAAGAAAAGGAAAAATTAATCGAGTTGTGCCAAAAGTATGATAGGGTCATAGTTTGGAGCTATGATGACCTTCATGGGTACAATAGAGACATTATCCAGCATACAATAGAGTTGACTGAAGGATCCAAACCCATCAGGTAGAAATAGAGGCCAATAAATCCAAGGATTGAGCCTCTAATGATAGATGAGTTGCAAAAGCTTTTAGATTCAAAAATAATATTTCCAATCAAACACTCAACCTGGGTATCAAATCTGGTCCCAGTTAGGAAAAAGAATGGAGACGTGAGATTGTGTGTAGATTTCAGAGATCTAAATAGAGCATCTCTAAAAGACCACTATCCCTTGCCCTCCATGGAACAAATTTAGAAAACTGTGGCAAGATCAAAGAGGTTTTCTTTACTTGATGGTTTCTCTGGGTATAATCAGATTTGGCTAGCTGAGGAAGACCAATACAAAACTGCTTTCACTACCAAATGGGGTACATTTGCCTATGCAAATATGCCATTCAGCTTATCAAATGCAAGAGCCACCTTTCAACGAGCTATGGATAGAGCTTTTGGTGAACTTATAAATAAGGTCATCCTGGTCTATTTGGATGACCTCACTATTTTCTCAAAAAATGCTGATGATCATTTTGATCATTTGGAGTCTGTCTTCAAGAAATTTTAGGATATTTTTGAATCCCAAGAAATGTATTTTTGTTGTACCTCAGGGTAAACTATTGGGTCACATAGTATCTAAGGAAGAAGTTTCTATAGATCCTAAGAGAATTATGGCTATAATGGACCTTCCTCTTCTAGCAAATAAAAAAGTAGTCCAGTCCTTTTTAGGAAAGATCAATTTTGTCAGTAAATTCATATATGATTTTGCAGGCTTGGTTAGGCTGATGACACTCTTGCTAAAAAAGGACCTGGTCTTCAAGTGGACCATATAAGGAAGGCAAGCTTTTGAGGGGATCAAGAAGGCTATCTTAGTAGCACTAGTGCTCAAGAACCCAATTTTTGCCATGCCCTTCATAATGTATGTCTATGGAGGGGAGTCAAGTATTGTTGCTGTCTTAACTCAAAAGAATGACAAGCTAGAGGGGGAGCACCCAATAGCATTTTTCTCAGGAACTCTCAGAGATTATGAGACTAGGTACAATTTTGTGGAAAGACAAGCGTATGCCATGGTAAAAGCCCTCAAGAAATTTAGGCATCTGATATCAGGGAATAAAATTATGATACTTTTAGCTCACTCAAGTGTCAGGGAATACATCATGGAAGGGGAAATTATTGAGAAAAGGACCAATTGGATCACTAAGATCCTTGAGTATGATGTAGAAGTCAGACCCACCAAGCTGGTCAGAGGCAGGGGGTTGTGCCAGTATATAACCCAAGAGCTTGAAAAGATGTTACTTGAGGAGGCAGATCTAGATGAAGAGATAGAGACAGTGCTAAAATTACAAGAGGTTGATCAAGAATCCTGGGTTGCAAGCAGGATTCAATTTATGAAAAATGGGGTTTATCTAAGAGAACTCCCTCAGAACAAGAAGAGATATTATAGGATACAGGGAGTTTATTTCATTTTAATTGAACAAGTCCTTTTTAGAAGAAATTTTGATGGGAAATTGTTAAGATGTGTGGAACAAGCTGAAGCCAAGAGGTTACTACACGAAATGTATCATGGATTATCAGGGGACATTTTTTTGCAAAGACCACAGCCATAAAAATAAGTGAGGTAGGATATTTCTAGCCTACTTTATTTGCATATTATTATTAGTTGGTTAGAAAATATCAATCCTACCAGTATTATATGGGGATGCAGAGGAATGTAGCCATGCCCCTTAGTCCTATAGTGGTAGATGAATCTTTTGCTCATTTGGGTCTTGACTTCATTGGGAAGATAAATCCAGTGTCCAGCATGGGTCACAAATGGATATTAACTGCCATAGACTATTTCACCAGATGGACTGAGGCAGTCCCACTTAAAGAAGCAATAGAGAACGTGATCTTAGATTTTCTAGGGTATATCACTACTCGCTTTGGGGCTCCTCGCACCATCGTTTCAAATAATGCTAAAGCATTATTTGGGTCTAAGGTATCTGACTTTGCCTTGAGACATGGAATATATCTAAAAACTTTAGCTAACTATTACCCTCAAGGTAATGGTCTGGCAGAATCAACCAACAAGAACCTGATAAGACTCATCAAAAGAGTAGGGGTGGATCATCACAAAGAGTGGCACAAAGTACTTAATCTAGCATTATGGGCTGATAGAATCACACCCAAGTAGGTGATCAAAATGTCTCCATATGAGTTGGTGTATGGAAAGTCTGTTGTGATTCCCCTAAGTTTGGAAATCCCTATTCTTTAGCTGATCAAATAGATCAAAATTGAAGAAAATGGCCCCATGCAGGTCAGACTCACAGAAATTCTAGAAGTTCATGAAAAGAGGGATTTAGCCCATGATTCATTGATCAAGCATCAAGGAATGGTGAAGAACTATTTTGATAAAAGGACTTTGAATCCTAATTTTGAGGTGGGCTCGATTATTTTGAAATGGGATGCACGAGCTGCCAAGCTGGGATAGCATACCAAATTCGAAGTGCTATGGACTGGTACATATAGAATTCGTGCATGTAAGTAGAGGAATTCTTTTGAGCTAGAGTCAATGGAAGGAGAACCTAAAGAGATTCCTATAAATAGAATCTCTTTGAAACATTTTAATTAACTTGGGTCTCTAATGTATTATAGTTGAATAATTTCCCTTTCTCACATTATTTTTTCATTGTTTCCCACTTTGCTTTTAAATAAGTGTTTTAAATATATGTCGACGGCTCTTTTAAAGCTATAATTTTCACAATTTTGATCTAGTGAGAGGTGGAGTTTCTTTTTGAGCAGGCTCACAAGTCCTGAGGGTCACCAGTAACTGTAGAGTAAATTTTTACTCTACGTTGCATTTGAATTTTGGGTCGAGCACTACAATTTTGATTCCTACGCACCTTGGACGTCGCAGTAGAGTTTTGAAGCAGAGGGTGGGTTCATTTTGCCTAAGTGTCAAAGTGCAGTGGAAGCTACCAAGTGTCACCCTCTGAGCATGGGTCTTTTCCCCTTCTTGTTTCCTTCATCGTATTTTTGCCCAAGTATCAAGTTCAAGTAGAAGTCTTCAAGTGTCACCTTCCAAATCACAAAGCCAGCCAGTCGGCATCCTCTGAAGCCCTATTTGTAACTTTTGGGAAGGTCACAGAGTGTGCCACATACCTAATAATGGATAAGTAGAATGCACCACATGTCAACGTCTAAGTCTTATAGAGGCACCCTTGTTTTATTCTACCTTTTGGCAAAGACTTTCAATGGACCAAGTAGAAAAGAAAGCAGTAAGTGCCGAGTGGTGGTTACGGAGGCCTTGGACTGCCTTTTTGAAGAAGCAACAGAGATCACCATGTGTCGACATCTAGGAGACATGGGTCCAATGATTTCACTCAATGCATAAGGTATCATTTCATTTTGCTTAAGTGTTGAAGTGCAGAAGAAGGTGCCAAGTGTCACTCTCTGAGTCCCTCTCTACTCCATCCCCTGCAAAAGTGGAAGGCACCACGAACCTCTAGACAAAGCAGTGAAAGTCACCACGTGTCAACCTCTGAGAAACCATCTTCGAGCCTAATTGATGAATAAAGATTGTGGTGGGCCTCAGTTGTTACTTCAAAAGTATATGGAAGCTGCCAAGTGTCACCATCCTTAAGAGTCTAATATGTGTCCCGAATGATACTACATAACAGCCAAAGAGAAGCAGATTATGACAGGTGTCAAAGGCAGAGTGTCCTGGCTAGAATATAGAGAAAGCAAAAAGTGCTAGGTGTCATTTTCTAGTGCCTTCTAAGTAATAAGAGTATTTTTAGGGAATTGACTAAGTGTCCTCTCCCATTTCAACATAACAGGGTGTTCCATGTATCTGTTGCCACAAAGCGAAATGGAGGGAAAATCAGCTGAAGTTAATTCGAGTAGATGGAACAATTCATCAGGTATGTTTTTGGAGCCCCCAAAGCATTAAATATGCCATCTATTTGTCCCCTGGGAGAAAAGGATGGAGAATATTATGCGGGAAGGGGAGTGATAAAAGGAGGCATTCGAGCCTATAAAAGAAAAAGAATTGTAAGAAGAAAGGGGGGAATTTTCCATAGTTTTAGACTTTCAGAGTTGTGACCAAAAATATCATTTGCTTTTGTTTCATTTTCCTAAGTTGAAAGTTTTATATGACTGTGTGTGTTTTTTCATCTTTTGTATGATTGGAAGATTCAATAAGAAGATTGAACACTATGCCCTTGTTGATGTTATCTGTGTCATTTGCAAAGTAGTCTATGCTGTAGATTTTCTAGTGTTGTGATTGGAAATGTTATTTGCTTTTGTCTCATTTTCTGGAGTCTAAAGTTCTACATAAATGTGTCTGACTTCTGTGCCTCTTATGTGATTGGAAGATTCTATTAAGAAGATCAAACACTATGCCTTTCTTGACAATTATTGTATCTCAGCAAAAGACTCCCTTGTTGTGAGCCTCTGTTTCTGTTATTCCAAGCTTTTACATTGATCATGCACTTTCTACTCTTAAATGTAATAGAATCATATAATAGTCTCACTATGCTCAGGTTAGGATTAGGATTACACTCAGGCGCATCGCCATAGTTAGGTTTCAATTCCTGCATTTTGCATTTCTGTTTAGTCTCCTATCCCTTTTCCCCAACACCTATAAAATAGAAGAGACCAACTTCTTTAAAACCTGGAGGTTGTTTCAAGCCACATTGTCCCACAGCTTGAAACTTCCCATTGTTGATTGATTAAGATCAAGCACAATTTTCATCTTCAATAGAAACTAACACTCAACATTGATAAGAAGATGACTTAAATAATCTTGATTATTGAATAAGTAACAATAATCCATTATTTTCTATTTCTTTTAATGTCAAGACCATCAAGTTTTATTCTTATAAAAAATTAGGAAAGCAAAATATGTTTTGATAGTTGTGTTTGTCTAATCTAAGGCTCCAAAAACCTTGCTTAGTTTTATATGCCTTTTCTCAAATCGATGGTAAAATGGGCTTCTTATTCTTTCCCTATTTATAGATAGACCTAAAAACCATAACAAAAATAACATATTTTTTTGGGTATGAATTATACCTAGGAATATTTAAGTTATCTTAATATTTTATAAGATGATAAATGGTGTATAATATCAAAACAAACACTCCAATAATTTTAGTAATTAATCAGCTAGGAAAACTAGTGTAATGTAATGTGTTACTAACATGTACTTATGTGCTTTAATGAATGCTCTATTGATTACTTGATTTATATATAGTAATAGTGGATGCTCAATAGATTCTTATGAAAAATAATGAATAAATTACAAGTGATCAATTAATAAATGCTCTCTAGATGCCTAAATGATCTAGGATGACTATGTATATATAAATTACTTGAATTTAATTTAGGACCCTATTGCAATGAAAACCAACATACAACTACTAAAAATCTAAAAAAATTAGGATAAGGGTTACATAGGGAAAGGGGTGGAAGGTCCCAAATGTTCTTACCAAGACTGTATAGTTACACTCCAAATGTGTCTAGAGCGTAACTGCACGCTATAGATAAGGAGGGTAGAATGTGATCAAACCTAGGGAGGGGGAAATGATAGTTAGAGGGTGCTAGGAAAAGGTGTGGGGACCACTAAATGTCAAAAAAAATTCCAATAATGTCTAATTTAAACAAAGAATTAATAATTACATAGAATTAATATGAGTATGTATTTTAACAACTAATAAATGCCTAGGGGTATTTTTAATTGTCTACAATTGGTACTCTTAATGTGTCTCTTATTGTGTGCATAATCATGATATTTATACAATTGTATATTATTAAATGTTTGATTCATTATAATTTTAAGGATAATGTTAATTATTAATTTAGCAATAAATAATATTAAAAACTTTTATAAGGCACCATACCAAAATTATTCTAAAATCTCCAAAATCCTCATAATAGTACGTAATAAAAAGTTGATAATTATTTTGTATGGAACCACCAAGTTAGCTAATAATTATGCTAAATGTAAATGTTAGTAGTAAGTGTAAACACATGTTTTTGGTATGGGGGAATTTATTATTTGTAACATTACATTATTATTACTTATGTGTTTATGGATTATTGGTCTAGATTAGGATTTTATTGGCATGTTCTTTATTACTTATGTGTTTATGGACTATTGGTCTAGATTAGGATCTTATTGGCATTTTTTTCAGGGATTTTAGCCATTCTTATTGCATGTTTGCCAAGATTACATTTGCATGCTTAGATCAAGCTTAAAAAGGTTCCAAAAAAATATTAGCGAGTAATTTTTTTTGGTTGAATGCTTTGATAACTAAGATGACTTATCAACCACCAAATCATGAGCTTCAAAGCATTTTTATCAATTGTCAAAAAAAGGGTAGCTTTCAATTCTTATCAATTTTTCACTAAATTTTTTTATGCAATTAATTCCTTTGAATTCGATATTTTAGAGGAAAATATGCTTATAAATGAGTCCAACACTCTGACTAATGAAAATTTTCAAAATAAACCAAGTTTTAAGGCTATATGCAATAAGAATGAATTTTAACATTAAAATGATCCCAATAAAATGGTCAATGCTATATAGGAACCATCCTGGAATCCTACGTTACCTCAAAAAAAGGAACTTAGGTAATTTATAGGTGTTGGGTCATTTATGATACAAAATCATAATTATTTTTTTATTTACTTTTTTTTTAGTTATTTGGGTTAGTTGAAACCCATTAGTTGGTTGTAAAACACAACTATCATAAACCTATACAAGTTTATGATAAATGATGTAAATATATGCTTGTACATTGAATAAATATATTTCATCTTATCTTTGACACCTATCAGTGGTATCAAAGCCGAATAATTGAAGACACAAAGGAGATAGATAAGTTTATAGTTTAGCTTCTGGTTAGATCTAAATCTTGTGATGTGATAGTACATTTGACCCTTCAAAGTTTTTTTTTATGTTATATGCTTCTACAAATCCCAATGTCACATCAATGAATAAACCCCCCAATTCATATAGTTCATGATAGCCTAGTTGAATAACATTTCTTTCAAAAAATAATGGCAATCTAAAGGCTTTGATGCAATGTGTGAAAATATATTTTGAAATAATCCTTATGTGAATGTACCCTTTTATGAATTGAAGACTAAAATTGATGACCTAAAGGTCACGGATAAGCTACAGGAAATGCTACTCTACCTCATATGGCCTAAAAGATAACTCTAATAATATACAGTTCTATTATAAGATGTGTTGTTTCTTTATTTAAATAAATTGATGTATATCTTGGAGGTTTAGTAAACAACATAGAAGTTAATGTACCACTTGTAAATTGACCCAAATAGAAGATTACCAAGAGTTGAAAAAGAAGACCACATAAAGTATAGCATGTCTAAATATATAAAAGGATAAAGATGCCTTATTTTTTATTCTAATTGCTCCACATCAGACTTGGTAAGGCGATCCCTATAGACTAATGCAACCACAACAAAGGGAATAAGTAAGAACACATTAATAACTAAGGTTTTTATAATATGTTATTCTAAAGTTTATTATTATTATTATTATTATTATTATTATTATTATTATTCATTTACCTTGTGGGATCCAAAAATAAGTCTAAAACATTTGATTTTTGATGTAAGTAAAGAACCATCCTAAAAAAATGGATATTTAAAGATTTTTGAAATAATATTATCAAATTTGTTGATGGCAAGGTGTTTATTTAAATTTTGTTAGTCATTTGATCAAACAAAAGGTCAAGGTTTAAAACATTTTGGATATGTATTTTGGTCAAAGCTTCCTTTTTCACATTGTTTGATTTTGCTTGAAGAATAAATGAAAGAATAATTTGTAAATGAGTTATAAGGGGTGAAAAAGTTAATTTTTGCAAATATAAGGGTGTAACAAGATCATTTTATTTTTTGACCTATGATTAGATAAGTCCATAGAAGCATTTATATTTTATTTTGAGTCTACTTATGAGGTTCAAGGGAAAGCCCTAAGTAGCATTCATTTTTTATCATTATATTTCTTTGTGATCATGGCTAAAAGTGTAAGCTCAATCTCTGAAACTAATCAATTAACATCTAAAAACTATAAGTAATTAAGCTTACACATAAAAAAACATGTTCATTTTTATTTATTTGTGGGGAAAAATAGAGAAATAAACCATACCACCCACTAAACCCACCAAATTAATTGAGTACCAAAAGCATGATAAACATGCACTTACACTGTTAATATCATCTTACATTGCATAGATGATTATTGATATTGTAGCTATTAAATTTGGATCATGGAAATCATAGGAAGCATTAAAATACTTGTAGATGATGAAGATTAAAATTGATCTTCTTATGCAAATTTTAAATAATAAATTGGTAGATGATGAAGATGTTTTAGAATATATTTCAAGGATTAAGATATTTGTTAGGGTGTAGAGCTAAAAGCTTCAACTTGTTGCAGACAAAGAAAAGGAGGTTGCTAAAGACCCAGAAGCACCGGCATCGGCAACATGACCGACGTCGATCATGATCAGTGTAGAAGGCAACCGGTGTCGGCAAGAAGTCAGCCAACATCGGCAGCACCAGGCAAGCAAGGACTGACGTCGGTCGCCTGTGTGTTCCAGAACTGTTCGTTGCACGAACAGTTAGTTAAGTGAACGGAGTGTTTGCATGTAAAGGATATTTCAAGTCTTGAGATGTGTGGATAATTATAGTAAACTAAGATTCTAAGTTATTGTTTAAGTCTGGGATCTATTTATAGACCCATTGGCATGTATTGTAAAGTGTGCTAGTGAAGAGAACAATGTGTGTGTTTCTCCTAGTTCCACTAATGAGCTAGAAAGGAAGGCAAGGAAGATCCTTCCATTGTAAGTATGGTCTATTGAATTACAGGTTACAGGTTCATGGGAGATCAACTTGAAGTACTATAGAGTGCTTGGGTACTGGTAGGGTTATTACTGACTGGTTGGAGAGGTGAACACCAATTCTATGTGTGAGTTGTGTGTTGGGACCATTTTTTGGTAGGAGAGTGTTTTGAAGAAGAATTACTGTACACTTGAGGTGTGGGAAGCCTTTGTAAGGTGGAAGAGTGTGGCGGCTCCTTATTATATTCTTTTATGTACAAATGTTAATACAAAATAGTGTATTATCTCTCATATTCTGTGTTATTGGTGAATTCTAGTTACTTGTGCTTCTGGTTATTTCCGCATGTTTAATTGCTTAAGTTTGGTAATCATATTGTGCTCTTTCTGAGGAGCAAGATCCTAAAAAGTGGGATCAGAACAAGTGTGTTTGTTCTTAGATTCCCTAACAACTGGTATCAGAGCTTTTGGTTGGGATACTAATAGGTTGGATTAGATCTGGTTAGTGTGTGTTGATTACAGGTTACTCACAGGGGTTTCTGTTTGAGTGGGAGTAGAGCAATGGCAGAATAAAGTAGACTACGAATGGAGAAGTTTAATAGCAGGAGGTCCAAGTCCAAGTATGGTAGAATAACCTGTTGGAAATGTGGAAAGAAAGAGCAGGAAAAGAAAGATTGTTGGTTGGTAGCAGATCAGCATGAAGGACATGAAGAAGAAGCAGATGTTGCAGATTTCATTGGACAAGATGCTTTGGTATGTTCTTTGGATAAAGTAGAATCTTGGGTTTTAGATTTTGGTGCCTCTTTTCATGCATCTCCAAATAGGGAATTTTTTCATGAGTATGTCCAGGGCGACTTTGGAGAAATTTGTGTAGGGGATGGTAAGCCTTGTCAGATGGTTGGCAAAGGGAAAGTGAAGCTGAAATTGCAGACAAGTAACACATGGGTGTTGAAGGAGGTCATGCATGTCCCAGTTTTGGAGTGGAATTTGATTTTTGTAAGAAGTTTGGGTGATGAGGGTTGCACAGTAACTCTCACAGCAGACTCTTGGAAGGTTACCAAGGGTGCACTTGTTGTAGCAAGAGGTAAGAAAGTAGGTATGCTTTATCTATCTACTTGTATTACTGATTCTCTTTCTCGGTTATCTACTTTAGCTGTAGATTCAGAGATGTGGCTTAATAGGCTTGGTCACATGAATAAGAAGGAGATGCATGTTCTTAAGTCAAAGGGTATGCTTTCAGATTTGAAGAGCATAGATCGAGGTTTTTGTATGCAGAAGAAGAAGGTAATGTTTCTTAAGGAATTTGATGTTAGTGACAAGAATAGGAAAGCCTTGGTTTTCAAGGAGAAGGTGATAGATAGAGTTTATCATAAGGGGCAAAAGAATTCTAAGCAAAGCAAGGGTGATTTGGACAAGGGTTTAATCCAAAAGGATCTTGCAGGTAGTAGTAAGTTCTCACAAGCAAAACACAGAGACCGATGTCGGTAGGAAAACTGGCATTAGCATCCTGACAGGGACCGACATCGGCTATGTGTAGACCAACGTCAATGACTCAGGGATAGATAAACACTGGTGTCAGCAAGGGGGAACCGACGTCGGCAATGAGGCAGTCGCAGGGAACCGACATCGATCGGGTGCAGACTGGAATGTGACTGGCATCAGTCACTGAGACAAATTTTGGGTGGACAGCAAGTTGTCAAGGAGTCTCAAGCACCCATATGGAGGACTTAAAGGGTATGTAAGCCTCAAATTCATCATTTCCCTTCTTTACACTACTTATTGCTCACTTATGGTAAAGAACTAGGAAGTTGTTAAAGAAGCATAACAGGTAGATCTAGGAAACAATGGGAGCTTGGCATGGATGAAGGATGTGATTCCTTGGAGGAGAACCAAACAGGAGTTTTGGATGGAGTTGCCAGCTGGAAGTAAGCACTGAGAGATGAATGGATGTTCAGGATGAAGAAGAGTGGAAATGGACACGTGAGACGGAAGATCAGGGTATATGGTCTTGTATAAGCTATAGGACAATGGAGGTTTGATCATTGTGTTTCTCTTTACCAGGTTGGATAATATTAGCTACATTATCCTATTACTGTATGATGTGCTTGTTGTAGGGTTACATAAACAGAGTATTGCTAAACTAAAGGTAAAGCTAGTTCAGAGGTTTGTCATGAGGAATCTGGGAGCAGTAAGATTCTTTGGCATGAGTGTGTTCTAGGGACATGAAAGGTCATATGTTGACTTTATTTCAGGATGATTGTGTGAGACTGGTTAGCACACTGATGGTTAGACAGTTCACAGAATAGTGTCTTGATTCACATAATGAGGTTAAGTGCATGGTATGTACTAGACCTGAGTTTTCCCAAGTAGTGGGAGTTGTCACAAGTTTGGATCCAATCTGGGAAAGAAGCATTAGAGGGCAGTTCAGTGGATTCTTAGAGGGACTAGCAGTAGGTGCACATGCTATGCAGGTTCAAGTTATTTTCTACATGGTTTGTAGATGTGGATGTGGTAGGTGATTTGGATGACAAGTGTTGCACCACAAGGTGTGTGGTGGTTGGTCTTCAAGAGTGATCTTGAAGAGGGATACAGAGCCAAGGGAACAAACTAAATGGTGTATAGGTACAGGTATAGTTGTAGTTGTTTATCTCAAAGTGGGAGATTGTTAGGGTGTGGAGCTAAAAGCTTCAACTTGTTGCAGACAAATAAAAGGAGGTTGTTGAAGACCCAAAAGCACTGGCATTGGCAGCATGACTGACATCGGTCATGATCAGTGTAGAAGGCAATTGGCGTCGGTAGGAAGTCAATCGATGTCGGCATCACCAGGCAAGCAGGGACCGATGTCGGTCGCCTGTGTGTTCCATAATTGTTCATTGCATGAATAGTTAGTTAAGTGAACGAAGTGTTTTCATGTAAAGGCTATTTTGAGTCTTGAGCTGCATGGATAATTATAGTAAACTAAGAGTCTAAGTTATTGTTTAAGTCTGGGATCTATTTATAGACCCATTGGCATGTATTGTAAAGTGTGCTAGTGAAGAGAACAATGTGTGTGTTTCTCCTAGTTCCACTAATGAGCTAGAAATGAAGGCAAGGAAGATCCTTCCATTGTAAGTATGGTCTGTTGAATTGCAGGTTGCAAGTTCATGGGAGATCAACTTGAAGTACTATAGATTGCTTGGGTACTGGCAGGGTTATTACTGACTTGTTGGAGAGGTGAACACCAATTCTGTGTGTGAGTTGTGTGTTGGGACCATTTTTTGGTAGGAGAGTGTTTTGAAGAAGAATTACTATACACTTGAGGTGTGGGAAGCCTATGTAAGGTGGAAGAGTGTGGCGGCTCTTTATTGTATTCTTTTATGTACAAATGTTAATACAAGATAGTGTATTATCTCTCATATTCTATGCTATTGGTGAATTCTAGTTACTTGTGCTTCTGGTTATTTCTGCATGTTTAATTGCTTAAGTTTGGTAATCATATTGTGCTCTTTCTGAGGAGCAAGATCCTAACAAGTGGGATCAGAACAAGTGTGTTTGTTCTTGGATTCCCTGACAACATTGAAATAAGAATAATGCACGATCGGTGGAAAAATAGATGATGGCATGCTTATTTACATCACACTAAATGGGCTTAGTTATATAAACACCAATTTTTTTGAAATATTGCAGCTTAGTGATAAGCTTAATGGTGCAACATTTAACTCTATTTATGAGTTGTTAACTCAACATGAGTGATAAGTTGCAAAAAAGGAGAGTAAGCCTATTGAAGAGGCTCACCATAAAAAGACCAGGTCACATCACAGATATCATCACCATGTACATAGATAGTTTTATAAGCATTCTTTAAAACACTCTCTAAGACACACTCCACATCATTCTAAACAGTCTCCACAACATTCTCATTGACACTCTCCAGGATCTTCCAAGTGCAAAAACCACAAGTATTTTTATCACTCGAGTGGTTACTTTAATGATTCACATTATTTTGGATCTAAATGACATAGGAAATAACTTAGATATTTCAAATGTGGTGGTATTGGACATCTTACAGATGTATGTCCTTCTTAATGACCCCGTTCTCCATAAAAAAAGAAAGTTGAATAAAATTATGTGGATCATTCTAGTGGAAGGTCTTTTCATTACTCCAACTATTTAGGTTATTTTGGCACTTCATATAATCATTAATCATCTTATATGGCTAATTTTTGTGGTCTTGATGGACCTAACATCATGTTTTGAGTGATCAAAGATTTATCTATCTTATGTGATCTACCAGGCTCAAGACTAGGATCTATTGTATTAGAATTTTATCTTATGTTCTTTTTTAATACCACTTTTGATTTTTTATCCTTGTTATTCATAACATGGAGTAGATAGGATTTTTGATTTTATCTCTTGATGCATAGATTCTCACCTCTCTCTTGATAGGGCGAAAAGATATAGCATTGGTTGGTCTTTGATCAATCATCAATGACAGTACAATTTCATAGGGGTTTCTAACACCTTTAGTGTTGAGAAAAGGTCATCAATGTTTATTTTACATTAGGGAGATGTGTCATACATAGTAAAGGTTGGTCACTTGGATGGGATTTTGTGTGGAGCCTTATGTGGATTGATGTAGTTAGACAAGGTTTGATCATGTTCCATTACAGTACATTATGGATGATCATAAGATATGAGTAAGCTTTGATCATGTTCATTGAAATTTTATGCCATAACTCTTATGGTAGGATTTTCTATGGAGTGACATCAGTTTTGATTATTACTAAGAAGTACAGTACACTAGTTATAGTTACTTCAGAGTTTTTTCAATGACTTCAGAGTCATTACTCTAGTTATTTCATCTTCTATACCCCTTTGGATCAAGGGGTAGTTTTTTGGTTCATTTATGACCAAAATCATAATTCGTTGTTTATTTACTTGATTTATTTTGATTATTTAGGTTAGTTGAAACCCATTAGTTGGTTTTAAAAACCAAATATCGTAAACCTATAAATTTTTACAATAAACCATGTAAATATATGTTTTTACATTGAATAAATATTTTTAATCTTATTTCCTCCTATATCTATCACCTATCAACAAGGTTAAGTGAAAGTCCACAAAATTTCTTGAGGAAATTACTTGAATGCAATATATGATTACTTTACCTCTAACAAGGGAATTTAATACTTCAAGACCATTGCCTAAATAATTATGCTAATTCATATTATGATTTTTATAAAATTCAAGTACACTCTAAAAAATGATGCATAACTTTGAAACACAATATACAAGACTCTATTTATAATGATCAAATTCAATTAGATGGCACACATGCAAGTTCAAGTGAGATGATAGAAATAATTACTCACAAACAGCAATCAAGTGATAATATAAATGTCCATATGGTAGACAAATCTAGGTACAACAATGTGCTTATGGATTATAAAAAACAACCATGTAGTTAAGGCCTTTTAATTCAATATTATAAAGTAAACTATGCTTAAATATGAGGCCAACACTCCAACTACTGAAATTTTTCAAAATATCCCAATTTTCAAGGCTATAAACAATGAAAATGAGTTTAAAAATAATAATAATGCCAATAAAATGGCTAATGTTATAAAAAAAAAACATCCATGAAGATTTTTTTTACCTCAAAAAAAGGAGCATATATAATTTATAAGGTTAATTGAAAGTCCAAAAAATGTCATGAATAAGTTTCTTAAATGCAATATGATAACTTTACCTCCATTAAAGGAATTTTATACTTTAATATCATTGTCAAAATAATTATGCCAATGCATATTGTGATTTTCATAGACTTAAAGGGAAATATAAAAATCGATGCCTCAATTTGAAACTCAAGATACAAAACTTAATTGAAAATGATCTAGTTTAATTAGATGGTACACATGCAGGCTCAAGTGAGACAATAGAAACATTTACTCACAAAGAGAAATCAACTAATAATAAAAATGTCCATATGGTAAATAAACCAAAGTAAAAAAATGTTCCTATGGATTTTAAACCTCATATAATTATGGGTTTTATTGGAATAATTGATTCAACCAAGATGAAAGAAACTAATTTAACCTTTTAGGGTTTTACAAGTGTAAATACCAAATATAGATTAAAGGGTTGAGTTATCTAAATCAATTAAATAAATTGAAATAATTAATAACTTATTTTTATGACCTTTGAAGTATTTATCCCTTATAAAAATAATAATAAATAGGTATGAATAAATACTTATCTAAAAATTGATTGTCACAGATGATCTAGGTTCTAAAAGTTGAGATATGGATAGGTCTGAGTGTCATCAATAGGATTCTAGTGTTTGTCTGCTCACTAGGTAATAGTGGCTAGTATGGATAGTAGTGTCATGTTTATGTAGTGTCCTTAGTTAGAGGTAGTGTCCCCTTTTTATGACTATTCATATTTTTTAGGAGTATTTATACCTATGTTTTTATGTCTTATTCTTGCATGCACGAAACCTAGAGCTCTATGTTATGCCTAAAAAACTTGATTTAATATACAAACCCTAATCCTTATTACAAGTATGGAATGATCAATAT
This sequence comes from Torreya grandis, assembly GCA_037957365.1. NCBI lineage: Eukaryota > Viridiplantae > Streptophyta > Pinopsida > Cupressales > Taxaceae > Torreya > Torreya grandis. Next base: position 84,101 of record JARHVA010009621.1, read on the forward strand.
TTTTGTGTTCATTATTAGGATACATTGGACATCCTCAACACCTTGTTGTGAATAAAGTAGCCTACATACCAAGACTCTGAAGAGGGATCAAGCCTGATATAGTTCTCCTACCTAGTGCTTGATGCAAGTGCAAGTGAATGTTAGAATGAGAGTGGACTTAGATGCCTTGAATGTGTTTGAGCTTTGAAATCTTTGAAAACTAGGCTTAGGAATGATATAGATGGTAGTATGAATAAGTAGGTAAGAATAGGGATAAAATACCTTAATTTTGCTCAACTTGTCTTTGGTTTAAATGTGTTTTTTGCATCTATTTTCCATGTAGTGAATAGAGGTTAATTAGACTTGTATTTATAGATTTATATTGCTTGTGTAGATAATAAAATATGCTTATGTCAACCTTAGGAGGGGAAAACACTTAAAAAAGTATTTTTTGGTAAGAGTTAAGGCTAAGTACAGTAGTGCCCAATTGGGGACACTAGCACCATGTGGTTGTAGTGTCCCAAATGTGGCACTAATGTCATATTGGTAGACTATTGAGAAAGTTGGGTTGGGGTCTGAGATGATAGTTCTGGGAATGTGTTTTGGCTGAATGTAGGTGATTATGATCTATTCAATGACTATAAAATTAATTTTAAGGATCTAAGATAAGTCTAGGGCTAAGTTAGGAATAAGGTAAATCAAATGACACTCTTAGTATCCAATTACCACTTTTAGGTGATTACATTTACCTCCTCTTTATGCTAGTAATGTAGCAAAGCAAATTGACTAATATAAAGGAAAAAGAAGCTAACATAGACTTACCTTCAAATTTAAGCCCGTGTATCTTAGTCTAAGTATGCAAATTTGGGTCTTTGTATGTGAAATATGATCCAAAGGAATGTCCTACAATGAAACTTGCAAAAAATCAATCTTTACATAAGAGATGATCAAAAGTAAAATACTATGCTGAAATAAAGTAACTGAGTAAAGTTGAGTAAAGAGAGAGAAAAGGAATGAATACACCTCATTGGGTACTCAAACCAATACATGAACCTGGTGACAACCTATGTAGGAGTGTACATAGTGATTATATCATTCAATAAATTGGACTAAGATGATGGCTTGCTCAATCCTCATATGGGTAGCTTAAGAACTCAATCCAATTTTGACTCCATCATTACCCACCCCTACTCAATGGATCTTTATCTTTGTGAATAGCTTGGATAAGATTGTAAGTGTGTTTAACCTTCTCATTTAGTTGGTTTAAGAACTCAAGTAGGCCATGACTCAATCATTTCCAACCTGTGTGAAGTAGATGCATCTGTAACTAAATTATGCAAAGTGATGAAAGCATTTAACTGAGTAAATCTAACTATGTATTTAGCTCCACAGCCACTTGGGTATATTAGATAGCTATAGGCCACTCAGGAATGCCAACCACTATAGATGGATTAAGGCATGAATCTAGTGATAACCTGGAATGTGATAACAAGTATATATATATCTTAGAGAATGACATGGAGTTTGTCATTCCATCTGATCAACCTATGTAGCTGAGTATATGGAAACTAATGTGTCATTCACATGCCCCCAATACGGTATATGAGTTTAATAAATATAAATTTAGTATGTAATATTTGGATCTATGTAACTGATCTAAATGTGGGAATGGTCATGCCATGCATGATGCCACAAAATTTGAGAAATTGGTATGAATCTAAGCTAAAATTAATGTATATAAGCTAAATTAGAACATAACTATCAAATCTATGATTGTTTTAATGCAAATATTTATTGTACCTAGTGTACTGGTCTAAATGATCTAGACTATATTAAAGCTAAAGATGTTGGACAGTAGTGACATGTAGTGTACAATAGCACCCTATGGAGTTAGTATCTAAATCTAAGTGATAATGTCTACCTAGTCTAATTTTTGAGTAATCTAAACTAAAATTTTGAGTATCTATTCTATTTTGTGTCTAACCTAAGTCTAATTTCTAAAATTATGTCTGTGTGCTAAAATGTATCTATGAATAGTAAAGTAAGAGTGTTATCTCTATGACAAACCCCTATGAGTGCCCCCTCTTTTAAGGGTATTTATGAAACCTATGTAAGAACTACCTCTAAATAAGTAGCTCTATAAATGTGTTAGCTAGAGCATGTGCATGATATTCTAATGTAATATACAAACATAACATCAAAATGTAAATGAATTTTAGCATAAGTAGATAATGTAAGATGTATATTGTAATCTAGCATTGCACAAGGGTGTCAAGATAGATGTATTCAAAGTATATAGAATAAAAAATTTAGTAACTACCTAGGGGTATGGGGCATGATGTCCATCATAACACCCAAGTAGGAGGGTAGTTGCATGAGGTCCCTGATGGCATCAAAAACTTGTGTGTGTGTGTGTGTGTGTGTGTGTGTGTGTGTGTGTGTGTGTGTGTGTGTGTAAAATAAGCAAATACAAGTGTTATAGTGTAAAAACATACAAGAAAGAAAGCATACAATCACATGAGGCACATAAAATATAGGCCAAGGGGCCATAATACAATGGACATGGGCACATGTCACTAAAGATGAGAATGAAGACATACAAAGACATGTTTAAATGTTCACATATGCAAGAAATAAGCAATTTGTCTTAGAGCCACATAGAAGGACATGTTTAAATATCCACATAAAGAAGTAAGAAAGAAAACACAAGGGACATGGATGCATGTCCAAGTTACACAAGTAGAGAAGTGGTGTATAGACAAAGAACAGTGACATATTTAAATACCCTCGAATATGGAAGAATCATAAGAACACAATCAAGTATAATCTAGGAACTAAAAATGAAAGCATGTATAACTATGTAGTATAAATTTATGTAGATGTTAGGATGCATATATAATGAGTCTAACTGGTGATAGTCAACAAAATCTAAGTAATGAATAGCAATGATTAATATCAAGATAAATTAATGCATAAACTAGAATGTGTGGTATGTAAAGATAAAACCTAGTAGTAACAACTATGTATGAGATGCCCTCAAGTGGGTAGATGCATCAAATATATAAACTTGGGTCAGTTTAAATGCCCTTAATGGGTAAATGATAGTTGTTATAGATTAGTGTAGTGGATTAGAGTCTTAACTAGAATTTGCAAGCACTCGATAAGAACAAGTGAATCATATGTGTATGATAAAATTGACTATACTAAGATAGTTAGCAATATGCAATATATATCAAGTGGTATAAATATAAACATAACAATGCATACAATCTATAAAAATTTGTGTTTTTGAAATATTTGAATGTTTTTATATTTTGACATGTTATATTATTTTTGTGTTTTTTGAGTATAAGCTATGTACAAGTAAATATAACTAAATTATGTACAAGGAGCAAGGGAGTAGAAGTAAATACTATAAATGTAAAATAAATTAAATAAAATTAAAGTGTAATGTCTTTATAGACCCAATATCACATCTATGGGATGTAGATAATCAAATGATAGATGTGGTGGAAGATCATCTAGTGTCAAATACTGAGCCTATCTAAACTCAAATAAGTCATCATCATGATCGACATACCAATCTGTATGTGTTAATGGGGCCTTATCCTTGGAATGAATGTGGAGTCTATGCATCTAAATGGTGTTTTACTCAACTATATAATATGCCTCTCACATGGTTCCAAGGTAAACCGTATTAGACTATTGAGTATCTATGTGAAACATGTGGTTCTCATCTATGTCATCATGTAAAATGTAAACCATGTGTCAATCATGAGTGAATGTCAAGCATATGTCTGGCTGATCAACTATATCATCCATCACCTATATCCATTTCCTTCTAAGTGTAACCTATATATGAGTGTCTCTGCTCAAAATGAAGAATAATGTATTGGCCACCTTGGGGCCACATGCAACTAGTAATTTAATATGTCTAATGGAGTCCTAACAGTATATAACATGTTGTATCTCACTCTCCTAATAACCATTGTGGTGTACAAATCCAAAAGTGTAAGTATTAAGTTTTGAATCCTCATCTATAACTACATAGGGAAGATATTTATCTATTACAAATATCTATATAGTTAGTAGATCATGTCATGAATATCTGTGTCAATGGAAACTCTATCACAGTGCTCATATCTATGTAGTAGCTCGTATCACTACTAGTGGTGGTGCCTATGGAGGTAGAGGTTGTATGATCTATATAGTGCCCTTAGCTTTAAATTAGTTTAGTTTATGTTGCAGTGTTGCACATATGTCTGTATCATGTCATGTGAGTCTATGGAAGTGGCAAAATGGTTACCTTCTTATGGTGATAATTTACTAGCTAATCTATGTTAGACTGTGGGTAATAGCATCAATCTTCTATCAAGTAGTAGCTATAATAAGTAGTATGGTATATCTTATGAGATCCCTACCTAAATCTATCTGATTGAATCAATATCCATGGATGTGACCATATGTACTGAATGAATCAAGGGATCTACTACTGACTATGGCTGAGTATGGGATCCTATAGTTGTAGAATCTGAGACAAGGGAGGCTAATAGTGTAGGGAAAGGTATAAATGCCTTTGATTTATCTTTATACTCCCTTGGGCCCACTAGTGTAAAGCTCAATCCACATAAATAATCATTTATGTATATAGATGGTTGATCATCTGTTGTAGTTGTATGTGAATTTGTGTTATAATTATGAATGTAAGACTCTTTTGAATTGATAAGTAGTGGTAATTGGGCTATGAGAATCTATTCATCTATCCTGGATGAGGAGTCTATACTATGAGAGGTTGTTATTTTCTATTTGGTAAAGATAATGGTGTTAGGAGAGGCTGGTCTTCTATCATTAGAAAAGGTAAGTGCACTCAAATAGGTTGGTCCTCTATCATTGATGAAGGTGCCTATGTTATAGGAAGCTCTGAAGGTGGTATACAAATAGTCTTACTAGATGCACCCACCTTGTAAGTACGCATCTACTCAATGTGAATCTAGTGAGGTAGGGATATGTTGAGAACCTGAGGTGTCCCATCTGATGATGTACTCAATGTAAGAGACTTGGTGAGCCTACAATATCTAAATGGTTGATTATCTACTAGATATGTATATAGATACGCATCATGTAAAAATTTGACACATTTGTGAAGAGTGAAAAGTACAGCCTCCATAGCATGTATACTGGGTCTCTCAAGTAGCAAATTATAAAGTAAATGGTTTAGCATCACCTAAAAGTGTGTAGATAATGTCTTTGGTCACACTGTAATATCCAATGTGATTGATCACAATGTCTATCTAGGAATGTCATCAAACCCTTCGATGTTCTGGTATGTTTTTTGAATAGATGCTATATCGACCCCCATGTTTTGAAAAAATGTGAGGTTATATATATTGATTTCTAAACCACTGTCAATGAGAACTCATTTAATAGTTGTGTTGTTGATTTGAGGTTGAATAAAAACTGGTAAGTTTTGATCAATGACTAATTTTGAAGGTAAATCATCATTGTTAAAATATATCACATCCTCCACATATTTAATAGTATTCATGATAGATGCAAAATAAGATGGCTTGATATCATGAGGCACATATGTGTGGTTAAGTGTTTGAAATAGAATATCTTTGAATATTGTTGCTTTTTGAAGTAATTCCAATATAGATATTTTAGTTGGGGTATTCCTGAAATGATCTAAAATATCAAATTCTATTTATTGATCCATGGGTGTTGTTGTAGTGTGTTGTGGATGAAGAAGTATGGTAGGGTTAAACATTACTCCTATATAGGCTAAGGAGTTACCCTATTTTACCTAGTGATAACTTGAACCATGGGATCTACTATTTACTAGGGGTTAGTAATAGAGGTAGGATGGAAGCATAGATAATCAAGTGGTCTAAGGAGTCATTTTATCCCTCTATCATCTAGTATTAACTAGAGGTAACTGAAAGTGAGCCATATAGAAATGATCTACAAAAAATGGGGCTCGCATGATGGAGGACCAATATGTGAAAAAAGCTTTGCTCAAACTGAATCCATGATAGGAGCAACATATATGTGTACCTTTCTACAATAGTTGGTAATAAACATGTAAAGCAAATGACTAAGCTTTATACCATGAAGTGAAAGATGGATTATATCATGATAATCATGGTAGCAAGTTGTAAAGCGATACTTAGTAACTGATGGAAATGTGACCCCTAGGGTTATCTAGGGTGAGGGATTTTGGAATCTAGGGTTTATTTTGAAACAATTTAAATTAGATGTAAAATAAATTAAAACCCTAATATGAATTTGATTTTAATTAACTAGGTTATCTTAAAAAATTAGAAAATCAAAAGTATTCAATCCTAAATTTATTACACAAAATTTAGATTAATGCAAGTTAGGGTTTGAAGCAATATTCAAAGTAAGACAAGTTCACCAAATGATTTAACCTTTTAGGGTTTTAATATGAAAATACTATGTTTGGTTAAAGGGATGAGTTGTCTAAATCAGTTAAATAAATTTCAATAATTAAACACTAATTTTTAATCACCTTTGACTTCTTTTGACCTAAAAATAGTAATAAATAGGCATGAATAAAGATTTATCTAAAAAATGACTGTCATAGATGATTTGGGTTTTAAAAGTTGATATTTAGGCAGTTCTAAGTATCATCAATAAGATGTTGGTGTTTGTCTACTCACTAGAAAATAGTGGCCAATATGGATAGTAGTGTCATGTTTGTGTAGAGTGTCTTTAGGTGGCCATAGTGTCCCTTTTGTGGGATTGTTTGTGTTTTCTAGGAGTACTTTCTCTTGTGTTTTTATGTCTTATTCTTGTGTGCATGAAACCTAGAGCTTTGTGTTGTGCCTAAAAAACCTAATTTAGAGTGAAAACCCTAATACTTCTTATAAATATGGCATGAGTAATATTTGTATGTTTGTTAGTAGTATAGACTAGACATCCTCAACACCTCATTATGAAGAGAGTTACCTACATACCAATACTCTGAAGAGGGATCAAACCCGATGTAGTTTTCCAACCTAGTGTTTGATGTAAGTTTAAGTGAATACTAGAATGAGAGTAGACTTGGATGCCTTGAATGTTATTGAGCTTTGAAATCTTTGAAAACTAGGCTTAGGCATATTGTAGATGGTACTATGCATTAGTATTGGTAGAATAGGGATCAAATACCTTAATTTTTCTTAACTTGTCATTGGTTTGATTGTAATTTTTGCATCTATTTTCAATCTAATAAATAGAGGTCAGTTAGACTTGTATTTATATATTTTTATTGCTTTTGTAGATAAGAAAATATGCTGAGGCTAACATTAAGAGGGGTACACATTTGAAAAATTATCGGTTGGGAAGATCTAGGGCTAAGGATAGTAGCACCCCATTGGGGACACTAGCGACATTATGGTTAGAATGTCTCGAATGTGGTGTTAATGTTATATTGGTAGATTTTTGAGCAAGTTGGGTTGATATCTGAGATGATATTTCTAGGATTGTATTTTGGCTAACTATAGGTGACTATGGTGTGCTCAATAACTAAAAAAATAAGTCTAAGGCTCTAGGATAGGTCTAGGGCTAAGTTAAGAATAGGGTAACTCAAGTGACACTCTTATCATCAAATTACCACTTTTAGGTGATTACATAAACATATATTTATAGGAAACCCAAATAAATGCATGGGTAAATAGGGAACCATAATGCTAGGTTCACTCAAAGAAATTTAATCCACCACTACATATGGCTTATGAGTTTAACTATGTAGTTTTACTCAAATTTCACTCCATATAAACAAAATTCATGATCCAAAACTCAAAAATATTTGGTTGAAAGACAATTCAAGAAACAAGAACAACACAATTCAAATAATGCTATCTCTAAGAGGAGATGTTTTATTGATCAAATTTAAAGACCCAAACATATGCCTATCTTTGAGAAGAGATGTCTAATTTCCATTTCAAGTTACATATTTATTTATACATATTTTTAAGGTGTGAGGAGGATGCGGAAGGTAGCTAATCTCGAGGGATATTAAGTGGTTTGACTTCTATGATTTACAACAATATAAAATTAGAGGAATTACTATTTTTAGAAACTTACTATTTTTAGACTGCACTACTAAAATTGAAATTTGGGGAAATTCCATTGGGTTTTTTGGGGTAAAAATCCATTTAGTGGATCTAAATTACATCTCACTACATTTTCCTCGTTCTTAGTTTTCTAACGGTTCAAACGGTGAGTCAATTGGAGCTACGATGCAAAAGTTATGGCTCCTAGAAGTTCTGTCATCAATTAGGGTGGACCCATCACCTAAATTATCACCTGATCTATTACCCAGATCATTCCTCCCTCCTTGAGAATCAATGGTCCCCATTACATCAATATTTTTCATCTAGTGTGTTAGTTGTACTTTGATTTGATTCTTGATGCATACTTGGAATGGACTATGATTTATGGAACTGTACAGGGCCCGATTGTTCACCATTTATGTCTAACCATTAGTCTGTGGATGAAAGGCCATGAACTTCTTCAGCTTGGTATCTATTTTCTTCTATTATTGTGTTGTTTATGTAGTCAGGGCTATAACATTGGCCCTTTTGGATTCTTGTGGCTTAACCACCATGAGAATAAATTTCTTTGCACTAATCAGAGAGATAGATATAGAAGGTGGTACCTCTGGTACCCTATAGCACCATGTTCCAAGAGTGACAGTGATCCTTCAAGTTCTTGATTCATAGATGCCATGTCGATCATAGATGATGGCTAACCAAAGAGTACATCACAAACATCTAGATTGACCACATCACATAAGACCTCATCTTGCAAAAGGTTTTATTGCATATGAGAGGAGACATTGGTGGGTGACACAAAGGTTTCTCCTTGGACTCAACCATCGAATACTGTATGGCTTTGGGTGAGGATTCATGGATAGATTTAGTCTTTTCACAACATTAGCAAAGATTAAATTCTTTTGACTTCCACTATCAAGAATAAAATGTAGAGGCTTACCTTTCACCCATAACTTAGAGTGAAACAACCTTTCCTTGTCATCTAGCCTCTCCTCATGGGTCTATGATGAAGCAATAATGGCTTCAGGCTCAGCATCTACAATTTCTTCTTCAACCTCTTCAACTTTAGGGTCTGTATGAGGCAGAGCAATAGATGTTGAGGATTATGACTCAAAAATTAGGGACTTGATGGCTTGACATTCTTATTTGAAGTGAGTTCTAGATTTGTGCTAATCACACCACTTCTCAGTCTTTCCTTCCTTTTGCTTCCAATTTTGGCCGCGTGTTTGACCTTCTTTGTCACTTTTCCATTTTGAAGACTGACTCTTCATATTCATTCTTCCATGCTTCTGCTCAATCTTCACTGCAAACTTATATGCCTCACCGATGGTTTCCAAATTTAAGAGTTATATTTTTCCCCGTATGTAACATTATATTCCACCACTATATTTAAGAACCTTGTGTTTCTCACTTTCTTGGATGCCCAATCTCACAGATAGAGAAGGAAAAATGTCAGTGTAATCTTGAACAAACTATTCCTTACCTTGGTGAAGTTGTTGCCACACTATATACAGATCATCATATGCTCCAATGGGGTCTTCCTTTATAGCTTCTATGAAATCATCCCAAGTAGGTTCCACCTCAAGGCCAATATCATCTACACTGAATCTCTTTTTGTATACTTCCCACCAATTTTTGATAGGCAATGATGCTTTCAAAAGAGTAAAGGTGATCATATCTTTATTGGTGAATTTATTTATAGAAAAATAAGATGAAAATTGATCGAACCAATTTTTTATTACATCATCATTGATTTTGCCTTCAAATGTAGGGATATCAAAATTCACCTAAACCTTGAAGGGTGTTGGGGCACTGAAAGGATGTGGGGATGCAGATGAGGAGCCAAAATTTCCCATCAAGATTTATTGGAGAATTTGAGCAAATTTTTGTAACATCTATACTTTTTGTTTTTAGAGGGATTCATTCACCATTTCCCTTAAAAGATCAGATGTCTCGGTGTTGTCCACCATTTTATGTCATTTGGAGCGAATAGGTGGATAGTTTTTTGGTTCTATTTTCCACCCAAGCTTCCTGTAATCTGACCTCATCCTTGGGATCATATACTCTAAAGAAAAACCACTCTGATACCACTAATCCAAAACTCAAAAATATTTGGTTGAAATATAATTCAAGAAAAAAGAAAAACACAATTCAAATAATGTTATCTCTGAGAAGAGATGTTTTATTGATCAAATTTGTAAACCCAAACATATGCCTATCTCTGAGAAGAGATGTCTAATTTCCATTTTGGGTTACATATTCATTTATACATGTTTTTAAGGTGTGAGGAGGATGTGTAAGGTCACCAATCTTGAGGGATATTAATTGGTTTGACTTCCATGATTTACAACAATACAAAATTCGAGGAATTACTATTTTTAGAAACTTACTATTTTTAGACTGCATTACTAAAATTAAAAATTAGGGCACTTCCATTATGGTTTTGGGGGTCAAAATCCATTGATTATATCTAAATGACATCTCACCACATTCTTATCTTTCCAATAGTTCAAATGGTGAGTCAATTGGAGCTACGGTGCAAAAGTTATGGCTCCCAAAAGTTCCATCATCAATTGGGGTGGACCCATCACCTAAATTATCGCCTAAATTGTTGCTCAGATCAATGCATGATAAAAAGGGAAAGAACAATGTCCATTTCCCCATCATGAACATGTGTTTTATTGTGTATTTCACTCAAGTTATCTCTATGTATAATAAAATGCATGATCGTAAGAGATTGAAAAACTTTCATGCCCCCATCATGACCAAAAATTATATAAGTGTGAAGTGGAATGATAATCATTTTCCATTCAACTATAAATTATATTTTTGTGTATGTGCATGAACCAGTATCATGTCTTATGAATTTTAAAGTGTGTATATTTTCATAAACCAATATCATTCCCCATAAATTTATAGAAATTGATATATAATGTTAAGCATATATATGTTAACTTTGATAACATGTATCTAAAATGTATGTTTATGTAGAAACCTATAATTCTTGTTTCTATAAATTATGTTCATATGCCCATGCATATGTTCTAAGGTGTGTATGAATATTTAATCAATTATCTATAAATTTAGTGCATATGCATTCCTTATTCCCCCAAAATCTATACTAATGTTCCAATATATTTCTGATAGTTGAACTATTCTAAATCTCTAAAATTTGTGCTATGAACAGATTTTCTTCTCATGGAAGATAATGTCTCTATGAAAAGCCCAATGTAATGCCCCCTTTTTTAATGAGGAATTTATTTTTTAAGTCATTCATCTCAAAATAAGAGTTAACTAAATCATTTCATGTATAAATATATCATATTGTAATATTATGCAAACATGTGTAGAGTACATCCTCATATTAATGTATATATCAATCAAGGCATGTATGTAACATATGTAATGTAAGGAATATAATTTTCATGTATAGATAGATGTATCAATTAAACACACAATATTAGAATCAATGAATAATACTATGTATTAAAAGTGCATGATATGGATCATGGGACCACTCAATCCCAATAATCTCAACAAACACAAGCTCAAGTGTTAGTGTCACACATAAGGCCAAGCGACACATATAAGGGAGATAAAAATGTGTAAAAAATCAAGTCCAAATGCCACACATAAATTACATAAATATGTTTCAAAAAAGGGACATTAAATATGTTACATCAAATAAGGCCAAGGGACATAAAGATGTCACAAACAAGGCCAAGGGGCCATGCATAATAAAAAATCACAAATTAGCCTATCATATAAGAGAGTAACAACATCAATGGAGCATATAATAAGTAAACTAGTCCACACCATTCATATATATCAATATTGCATTGAAGTATAATAGCATATCCATGTAGCACTATGTAATATATGAGTCACTAATAAGACATGTGTAAGTAATCTAGGTTCTCAACATGGTAGAAGAGTCATATAAAGATATAAATTTTAATAGTAACTATGAAATAAAATACCTCTAGTATCATTATGGCCATTGGGTAGAGGAAATTCTAATATTTATATGTCCATGTGTAACTTCTATGTCATACATCACACTCATATACCATAAAATGCATTTGTGTATGAAAAAATATGCCATCTACCAAACATGTGATAAATAACATATGTAAGTAGTGTAATCTAGTAATCATGTTATGGTCAGGACCTGATTTTTTATTTTTTAAATATTTTGAATGATTTTGTATTTTATTTATAATTTAATTTCTTGTATTTTTAGAATATTTGAGGTTTGTAAAATCTAATCGATGATTGCATCTATGGGAGGATCATGGGAAATTAATTATTGAATAATGTAGTGATCATCTATCATGGGAAAGAGGTGCCAAATGTGGATGAGTAATAATCAAATAAGAAGCCACCTAGTGTGCCATAAATGTCATGATCACTGCTCATAAAATCTTGTGCATGATGGGTAACTCTATAAGACCAAAGAATTTGTGGGGCCCACTATATAGTAGGATAAAATTTCACTACCTATGTTTGTTGTGTAACACGTTGAAATGTCTACAGTGCTGAGTACTTATTCTAGGAAATGATGTCCTTTATAGGATCTTATTAAATATCTAAATAGTTGGTTGTCTACTAGGCCCAATTATGTTACTCTAAACTAGGTATATAGAAAGGTCTTACATATATGTAACCACTAGATCTATGTATTAATCATGTGTGGGTGTATCAACCATCTCTATATAATGATCCTTAATATGTGTGCCAATCATATCTATATAATGATCTTGAATAGGTGTAACAACCACTTATAGTGGTGGTGGGGGTGGAGGAGGATATACCATTAGATATAAAGGTTACTGATTTTTACACCTATAAATGTGACTACCTTATTGTAGTGTATGTACTTTATACATTGGTGCACTGTATATGGTACTACATGAAGTTCTTACATTGAATGGAATCTTAAAAACATGTTGAAGATCTCATTATTATGTATAAATAAGAATGGTATGGCTAATATAGCAGAGCCTACCTGAATAGGTAATACTATATGTCCCAAGGTATTTTGTTTCTATCCATAGAATCCCTTAGCTAATTTTGATGTATCTTGTAAATCCTATCATGTGTACCCAAGGGAGGGAAAAGTGTCATCATGCAAAATTTCTTAGTAGACCCATTATCATTCATAACACTATGTATGGGTTGCTCATTGATATAGTCTTATATAAAGAGTACATGAAAATAAGAATCATCATCAACAATATTATTATCATCGAATGTGATCATAGGTTATTGTGTTTAAGTATCAATAATTATCAAAATAATTACATATATTAGATTATCATATAATGTAAGTCAAGTATGTGTGTTATATGCATAATATACTTCTAAAGTATCCTTAGTATCTATCATCTCAAGTTTTTAAAATGGATCACTAAATATATTCAACTTATGATTTCCAATGTGTTGTGGTTTAGATTCCTTTGTAGGGGTTCCCTAGTCAATAATGTTATCACCGATAACATCTTGAATCTTATGTTTCAATTTGAAACATTTAGTTATAGAATTTCCCACAACCTAGTGATAGTCACAATATGCATTGCCATCATAGTTCCTTGGTGTCATCATGTTTGGATCAAACTCTTGTTAAGGAAGAAGTGTGATAAGGTTTCACTCAAATAAATTCTTTAGCTGTACATGAGGAGGTGATGATAATCATGAAAAATGGCCTCTTTGATGGATTAGTCAATTATAGGTGGTTTATAGGTTGTGATACTACATTGACTGTAATTTTTACCTCGATATTATTATCATTTGGTTTGACTTTGTAGGTCATTTTTATTTGAAACTTTGGTGTTGAAGTAGTTGTAGGATTAGATGTATATTTGAGTTTTTCCAAATATAATAGCTTAACTTATTTTTCCCTTGCTGAGTGGCATAACTCATCAAATGATTTTAATGCCTTGAATGCAATTGACTCATGGAGTGATGCAAGTAAGCTTTGCTTGGATATGACTTGTAACTCATTTTTTGCCCCATAACATTGATCATCTTGGATAACATATTATTGTATTGAATTACATATTAACTGATTGGATCGTTGGAACCTTGCTTGTGTTTAACAATTTATGCATAATATAATTTATCATCAATGTTGATGGGAAAATGTGATAAAAATTGGTTTACCAAGGGGTTAAATGTTATTACAGATTGGAAGGGGAGATCATAGAACCATCACAATTCATAATCCTTAAGGCTTCTTCAAAATAGATTGGTCAATAATTTCTCATTGTATGGTCAATAATAGATCTAAGGTGTTGCTCAGGATCACTTTTATCTTCATATAATGGAAGTAGAGGAGCTCTAAATCCCATAAATAAAGGATAATTTTTTTATCTCAGGGGATAATGGGTTATAGAGTAAGACATGTGAATCCATGGAATGACTATCTCTTGAGGTAACTTCCTTTAATTTTAACACCTTAGCATGCATAGTTATAACATCATACTCAACGAAATGTGAATTAGGAAAGGTTGGTAAAGGAAAATGAAGAGGGGTAAAGGTTTCATATGTAGGAATAGGTATGTAAATATGTTGAAGCCCTCATGTTTCCCCCAAAACTTAGGTGGGTATCTCATATGTCACTAAAGGTGTACACATAGGGATAATATCATTAGTATAGGTATGAACAGATGATGTGGTAGTATGGGCCAACTTTTTATACTCATCTCTTTTTTATATATAACATTGCATTAATCTAATGTTGATTCATCTTAATATATTCAATGAATTTTTATCATCCATGGCATCTAGTTGATCCTTAGTAGTTTTGTCATGAGTATTATCAGTCTCAACACTCATGATAAGTCCATCAATAGGGTGGGATAGTATGTATTATATAATCTATAATAGGAAGAAAAAATGAGGTCATGCATACCCTTGGCCCCTTTGTTGTCTAGTGGTAATAGTAGGCAACTTGGATTGGATGTTGTAATAATAGGATTAGAAGAAGGCATGGATTATTCATTGTTAATTTTATTCTTATTGGTGTTATTAGATTTGATCCTTTTGAACCATTTGCTTACATAATTGATCTAAATAAGATAATATATCCATGTAAAACAATATGAAAAGAGTACCTTATTTCCTTTTGTTAACCAAAATTGTTCATTTATTTTGGCCATGATTAATGTGCATGATTAGGAAATAATCAAAAATCAGGTGTGAAAATAAAACCCTAAGGCTACTAAAACCTTAGAAGGATGAAACCCTAGGAGAACTCAAGGCTTTGTCATGGTTCAATATGTGACATGTTCACTAATATATTTTATCCTAATTTAGATTAATGTGATTAATGTTAAACCCAATAAGACACAAACTTAAAATGTAATTCAGATATTAAGATATGGCATTCAAACATACATCTGAATGTGAAATATTGAAACTGATTGCAATGATTTGACAATTACATATGCTAAATATAAAAAGTAAAATAAAGGGATGTGTACTTAGCCTTTTTGGGTGATTGTCTAACTATGATTATATCTTGCAAGTGAAAAATAGGGTAAACTAGGGATGTGATTCGTCTAGTTCAAGAACTATATTTTTACTTGTATAGGGTTACTTATGTTAGATCTAGATCAATATTGTCAGTTTATACTGACTTATTTTGGTAGGTACTAACTTGAGAAAAACATAGGGATTGTGACCATAGGATCATCTTCACCTAACTATTTAATATGTGTATGTGTGATCCTGAACCCTAATGATGTGCATAAGTCCATATTTTATTTTAGATACTAAGATTTAATTTATATAGCATCTCAATCTTGTATACTTGACAAATACCTATCAGGGATCTATCTTTTAGTTATATACCTCCATTCTATTGAAATGTTCGCATTCACCATCTCATTGTGCTTAATTATTTATCTTATGGTCTGACCCTATCATTTTTTATGCCCCAAATATTTTAAATGATACAAAAACCTTAAAACTTGATATATATTTCACTATCAATGTTAGATCCTCATAAGCTTCCTATTCTCTTAGACACGTGTATCCCACATAGGGACACTTGTGTCGACTCAACTGTCTATATTCTTATCAAGTGTCAAGTCCTCAAAATTGATATAATTTGAAAATATTTTAAATCCTATGGATTAATCCATTTTTATTTATTTAACCCTACTATGGGATATTTTCAAAAGGTGTGTTATAAATATAAATATTCTACCTAGAGAATACTAATCAAACATATATTCACACTCATTCAATCTATTTCATGTTGGGTTATTTTTTATAATTCCAAATTGGTTCTAAATTCTATCCTAACAAGCTAGTGCATTGGTCCTTTCACGCAAGAGTTATGCCTTGTGTGCTCACCTGAAGTGCATAGCGAAAGACCAATTCCCATAGGTTTTGTTGCATAGTTCAGATAACATGTTCATAGTCATCTTTATACTAATAAAATAGGGATTATATAAAATCATAAATATACTACCTTGATCCTTTGAGTTATAGGTTTGATTAATATTACTACGCATAATATTTTCATTTCCTCTTAGAATTAGTTATCTTAGAAAAGAAAATGTGATAGGGTATAACTCGTATATAAACCAACACTTAATTCACACCATCATTCATCAAAAAACAAGAAGTTAACAAAAATTTGCTATTCTCATATATTAAGCTTAACCCATAGAAAGGTATATGTTTTTTCTCAATCACATCCTAGAATCCATTCATTCCTCTCTATAATACTTTATAATAGGGGTATTTATACTTTTTCTACCTTGACCAAGTGTTTACAATCATTAATGTCATGAAGAATTTACCAACAAACTCTTAATACACAAAGATTCATGGTGCTTAACAATTAGTTCTTCCTAAAGATCCAGTCCTCTACACCCCCTATATCCTTGTTCTATGCTATATCTTTGTTATCATGTGTCCCTCTCCTTGTAGGCTAGTGAAAAACTTCCTATCAATAAGGTTAGAGTGACCTATATGAACCATTCTTCCAACTACTCCTACTTCCCATGTGCTCCCATAGTCTTTCACTACTGTTCCAAGTCCTATGTCCTTGAGTTCCTCATGACTCATTCCCCTCTGACTAGGTCCTCTCCCACTAGTTCCTTCACACTATTGTCCTCTTGCACCCTGTAGGTCCTATGCCATGGTGTTTTTGTGCCTATAATATTCATGCCATGGTCCTGCCATGATGTATTAGTTATGTGTCAAAATTAGACAACACTTAGTCAAAATTTTGGGGCTAACATCACCTCACACTATGCTCTTAGTCCATCTTAGACTAAGCCACAGTAGTATCCTCCAAAAATTTGAGCCTAGACTACTTGAGCTCCTTTTTTGGATTATTCCAATGTGATAATACCTGGATAACTTTCACAATTATTTCTTCTATGGTCCCTTTTAATTTATTTATCTCCTCAAGTTGGCTAGGGGTCTTGTCTGTCTTCTTAACTTGTTCATCTAGGGATGTAATGGTATCCTTATAGACATATTCAAATGTAGAGACCTCCTTGTCAACCTATCCTTAGAGGGATACAAAATTTGCATTTAGTTATTGATGATGTTTATTGATGGTGTCCATCATCTCTACATCCTTGAATGATTTTGCACACTTGACACAGTCTTTTATTAAGAGCGTAGCATTAGCTAACTGCTAACTCTGGGATTCTTCATCCTGGAACTGAGCCTTCAAGACTTTATTAGGGCACATTATCCTTGCAAAAATTACATCTAAAATGGGGATAACTTCCCCAACTCTCTTTATAATGTATTTGTTGACATCAATGACCATGGTGAATTGTTCAACCAATATTAATCCCTCATCTCACAATGTGGGTTGCTCCTTACATCACTTGAGTGGTAGGTCTACCAAGGTTTCTATCTTTCCTATGGCATCCCCATCAAGAAATATACCATTTACTATCATTGGGTCTTCATTAAAAATTGTTTTATAGAGTTTTAAGACCCTTAATTTTGCTTTTATGGCCTCTTAGAGCTATTGTTTCAATATGGACACTTCCTTAGTGAGTGCTTATATCTATGAAATTTTTTTATTATACACACTTACAATTTTGGCATATTTATTTTCAGCCATACACACATCAGAATCTGACAAAATATTCTAATGCATAATATCCATGCCTAGATTCAAAAAATGACACTTACAAGAAGAGGGGAGATATTTTTTGGATCTACCCATAGTGATTTTGGTAGTGCTAGAGCATCCAAGCCCAAGGAAAGGTTATCATACAAGAGTTTGAACTCACACTCCTAGTTAATACATATCAAGCAAGAAGGATACTTGTTTCCTTATTTCCACAATTGCCTCCTTGGGAATGAAGTGTAGCTAAAGATAGATCATCTTATCATCGATGTCAAATTAGTAATGCTCATGTGTATTACCTACCACAGCACCATCTTATACTTTTGAGGTCTCAGTCGATCCCTTCCCCTTACGAGGGTTGTGCTCAAGCTCAACCTCCTCATGGTCACTAGCAGCCATCCCATTTTCTTCTTCATTATCCCCTTCCTCATCATATTGTGTTTTAACATCAATTAATGAATCATCAGAGTCAACATTCTCTTCCTACACCAAGGAGGGAGTTTTCTCTAAATTAGAACCTGAGCTATGGACTTGCACCTCAATAAATTCCTATTAGGGGGTTTGTCTTAGGGGTTATTATTGGGCAGCTCTTGTAGTAGAAGCACTTGGGAGAGATGGCGATGGAGGTAGAGAAGGTGGGGGTGGAGAAGGCAAAGGTGGAGGTGGATAAGGTAGTGGAGAAAGAGGGGGACTAGGCTAGGGAGATGAAGGGCATGAAAGTGAAGAGTGCATAGGCATAGAGCATGGAGGAGATGGAGAAGTGTAGGGAGATGGAGATGAATGTGGAGATGGTGAAGGCTAAGGTGTAGGTAGTGTAGAGGGATAGGATGGCATAGGTCTAAAGGACTATGCCTCTAAAATCTTTTGGAATTTTTGGGGGGCCTGATGCCCACTTGTGCTGGCACCCACATCTAGTCACTTCTTCTTTAGGGGTGGCACTGATGGAAAGTTTTACTTGGGGTCCCCACCCTATGGATTCTTTTAGGGGTGCATCATGTAGAATAAATTATGAATTCACTCCCCCACTAATGTTTTCTTGATCTGAATGTTAGTTAGGTATGTCTCCATCTTCTCTGTGTAGGCCTTCTTGCCTAGATATAGAAATAATTTATGAAGAGTGTGAATCTTTGAGTCAATTCTTTCAGCCTACAGGATGATAGGTTACGTATCATATATCTGATTAATGGAATATATGAAGTACCATGCCAAAAAGGAAAGTGGTAGTTTAAGCCATGTTGAGATCTATCTGGATGGGTTCATTCAGATACACACAAGGGAAAAGTGTTGTTTTATAGTAAATTATGCTTACTCTATAGCCAAAGGGGGTAAGTCCTTGGGAATGTGTCACTCATCCCTGAATGCCACCTTCATACCATCAAACTAGTACCTCATCTTGATCTTGTATGAAGGGGTGATGTGGCTAGGGTAAGTGAACACCTTGTATCATTTAGTAGAGGACTTGTACATGGGAGGGTACACTTACTTTAGCACTCCAGAGCTATAGTCTAGTACCCTAATTTCATTGAAAACCATTAAGAGGAGGATCAACCCCATAAAAACCTATACTTCAGATCTTGATGGGCCCTCTCCACATCTTTAGAAATATTCTAGGTGAATTACATATCCCAATTATGCTTTAACCCTTGTGATTCTTGATGACAAATGTAAAGGTGCATCATCTCAACCTTTTTCCAACAATTGGTCCCTCCGATCTTGGTCATGATGGTTTACACTACAACCCAGAGGGTAGGATCTTAAAAGTTATTAATGTGCATGGTATGGCCCTAATTTTGATACATTAGCATCATGGCAGTCTTCTAGATCTCCTCAGTGTTAGCCAAGTCATCAATTAGACTCATTCTTAAGCACTATAGTCTCATGACCTTGTTGATCATTTTAGGGGTAATCTTCATGTTGTGCTTGGAAAAGTAAATATAGTCCTCATATATGTGTGAAAGAAGGAATTGAATTACCTTTGTGGGCCTACCAAAATATGGCAAATTAAATAGCTAAAATAATCTTGTAGCATCTAGTTGGTTGAAGATCATGAGATCATACACTAGTTGGTTCCCCGTGTTAGTGGTCTCCACTCGATAATCATTTTGGAGCTCAACCTCATTTTTAGGTTGGAAATGATTGTAGTCAAAGACAACACAAGTGGAGACTTTGGATAAGCATTCTCCATGTGAAACACTGAATCCAGATATTGCATCTCTTTAATTAATAGAGATGGGGTGGGATGCTTGAGATTTTTACATTAAAGATGATTGGGCCTTCTTCACCTTGTGCACCATAATTTATTATTCTTCTATGCATTATACTTATTTTTATAGTGTCTCCTCCCTAATTGGAACCTAGTCTCTTATACTCACCTCTTCTTCTTTTGGTATTATCAGCAAGGTTTCAAGTCTCTTAGCCTTTTTCTTAGGCCACATTACCCTTTAAGGAGCTCTAAGGTTAACGCATGGCTATCCAATTTTTCCAAATGAATACATGGTTGCAGATTATTACTTTAGATTTGTGAGCTTAAACACCTTTCAATGGAAGACCTAAAACTTGAAACTTTCAAACTATCACTTTTCTAATGAACTAGACATGGAATGTCTCTTCTCAAACTCAGTAATGACCTACATGGTTTTCTAAAGATATGAAATTTATTTGCTTGGCTCTGGATTTGATTTGATTGAAATTTAGTTTCTTGATCGTTAGCTCTAAATTCAAATGCAAGGTAAAGTGTAAAATGAGTTTTGTATGCCTATTTATAGGCTTTGAGGGGTTTTATCCTCATTAATGTCTTCCCATCACCCATCACTTCATGGTATTAATGCATATCCTTAATGGTCACCACATTTGGATATTTGTTTTTTTATAATTAATGCATTGATGATATTGTCTCATCATGTTATTGGCACATTTTTCCATAACTAGTCTTTCTACATTAATGTCATATCCTATCTCAGACCTTTTTTTTAAGTGGATTATAGTTGTGTCCCATGCTTTTTGTGAGGTGGGAGATAGTTGTCTATTTTAAATTTCTAGCTTATGGTAGGAACCTGACCCCTTCGTGCCTTAAATGACTTGCATGCCTTTAGTAACTTGCACACCCTTAATAATGTGTGCACCCATGTAACTCATGTGCCTAAGTAATTTGTGTGCTTTTTATCTTTGCCTTTTTAAACATGACTTCTTACCCCACACTAAAATGTGTTGTGGTCTTCCATGAAAAGAATGAGAACTTTGAAATAAAAATTACAAAAAGGGAAAGTTTCACACAACAAAGGCAGTGCTTTTATTGAAATCATTAATTCCTAAAATTATGGCATAAGCCTTATTGATTATAAAAACTTTAGCTATTCTAAAGTGAAATATAGTTGAAGCTAGATTCCATTATAGTGCCTAGGAAGGAACTAACCATCAATCCTTTGTAACTGACATGCACTGATAGGTCTAATGCTATGTATTATAAAAGGGCCATTTTAGTGTATGTGGATCTTTCCTGGGTGGCATGCGAACTTAGAGTCATTTAACAAGACCTTCATTCCTGGAGAAAATATTGTGTTCTTTATATGGTGATCATGTCATGCCTTCTAATTGTGTTTTTCTACTTCTTGGCTCCAATGAGCAAGGAATCGAGCTTTGTCTAGTTACAATATAGTGTCTAGGCATGCTTTTAAATATGATTCTTTATCTATTTATCATGTGTGTGTGATACATAGAGATGATACCAAGAACTCTACTTGTAGGACCACTTCCTTACCATACACCAAGTTGAATGGTGTGCTTTTATTTAGGCACTTGAAGGTAGTTCGATAAGCCCATAGAACTACAGACACCCTATCATCCTAATCTATTTGGCTAATGTTACAAAACTTTTTCAAAGTGGTACCTAGGATTTTGTTGAAAGCTTCAATAGTTATATTGGCTTTCAAGTGATATGGGGTTGTTTTGTGGTGTGTGATCATGAACTCAACCAAAAATATGTGAATTGTTTCACTCAAAATTTGGGTTCTAAACTCAGGGGCCATCCAAACTAAGTTATGGCATTTTCCTAAATGAACATTGTAGTAGTAGTATTATTACAATATTTTGTCAGCATGGCTTCATCCCAATGCATAAAATAGTCAATTACTATAATTATGTACTGAGAACCTATTCATCATCTTGCTAGATTGATGGGACCGATAAAATCAATAGCCCATTTTTCAAAGGGTTCCTAAGAAGGGATGGGTTGTAGAGGCATAGCATCTCTCCAATTAGGTTTGACTACAGATTGACATATGTCATATTACTTAACATATGCTTTAGCATCTTGGAAGAGAATGGCCACCATAATCTAGCTAGCAAAACCTTTCATTATATAGCCTCTCTATCATAGTGTCCACCAGTAATACCTTCATAAACTTCATGAAGTACCTCAAGGTGATCATGTTGCATTATACATCATCGAAGAACTTCATCATGACCTATTTTGAAAAGATTGCCTATTATAAGCTAAAAAGGTGCAGTATGAACCATGAGTTGATTTTTTGCTTATGAAGTGAGATAGTCAGGCATAGAACTAGTGGTCAATAATGTTGCAATGTTTTCCAATTATTTAGGCATCCATGTAACATGGAAAAGTTATACATTAGGAAGATCATCCTATATGGTGCATGGTGGTTCTCTATTCTTAGTTTGTAATAGGTGGTCAGGTCCATAATTGGCCTTCCCAAGTTTCACCATAATTGGAAACTAAAATTCTTGGAACAAAACAATCCAATGATAGATCCATCCATGTAGTATGGGTTTATTGAAAAGGTACTCCAAAGCCTCATGATCTATATAGAAAACAAAAGGAGTGGCTAATAGGTACTATCTAAACTTTTGTAAAATGTAGATCATTAATAATGCTTCATGCTCCGTAGTGGTATAGTTTCGTTCAACTAGTGTGAGCTTCCTACTGGTAAAATAGATTGGGTGATCCAGGTAACCTTCTCCTAGTTATGCAAGGATTACACCAATGTCTATGCCAGATGCATCAATATGGACATTAAATGGCCTTGTCCAATCAGGGAATTGGAGAATAGGAGTAGTGAATAGCTTTTCCTTGAGTGTTTCAAAGGCTTCCTTAGAATAACAAGTCCATATGAAATGCTCATTTTGCTTTAGAAGTTTTTCCAAGGGCACGACAATCTTTGCATAATCGTAAATGAACTTTATATAATAACCCATGTGGCCTAGAAAAGCATGAACCTCACACTAAGTCTTGGGTACTGGAAGATGAAGAATAATATATACCTTCATCAAGTATACCATGAGTCCTTACAAAAATATGCCCTAGGAGCACACCAAAAGGTGTCACAAATAGGCACCTCTTTAAGTTTAATGAAATTTGTAAGACCTGAAAACACTCAAGCATAAGCCTAAGGTTAGCCCAATGGTCCTTGACCAAACCATAGACTATCCAATTATACATATAGAATTGGAAGAATTTGCAGATGAAGTCCTTAAATGCTTTAACTATTATTCATGAAAACACTACTAGGACATTTTTCAACCTGAAGGGCATAACATTATAGGTAAATGATCCCCATTCAGTGGCAAAGGTTGTCTTGGGCTAATCTTCTTTATCAATTTGGACCTGATGGTACCTCAAGAATCCATCTATGAAGGAGTACACTCCATAACCAACAACACCTTCAATGATCTTCTTCATGAATGGCACTGGAAAGGGATATGTTACACAAGATACATGAAGCACATGGTAGTCCACACAAATATAGATGCATCCATCCTTTTGATACTAATCACCATGGGACTGACCCACTAAAATTCATCAATGGGGGTGATTACTTTAGCATGTATCATATTATCAACCTCCTCTTTAATACATGTTCAGAGATTAGGATTCATCTTATATGGGTGTTTTTTCATTAGTCGAGCACCGTCAACTAGCTTGACATGCATCTTCCCCAAGGATGAGTGGATTCCCTTCATTTTACTATAGTTATTTGGGAAGACATCCTGATATTATTTTAAAAATTCAAAGATTTTTTAAATCTGTGTCAGTATAATAATTTCTTACTATAACCATCTTTGGTTCTTGTTCTGACCCGATGTTATGCTGAACAGTTTGAATAGGCCCATGGTAGGGGTTGTCTATATCAGTACCTATATCCTAAATAGTTCTTATGCCAATGTCTATAGGAATATATAAATGGTTAGACAATGGGTTGAGTGGAGTGGATCCTTCACCTTATTCCACTTGTAATATGATCTTTTGTTTTACCAGATAAATTTCTTAATGTTAGTTTGGATCGAAGACTAAAGTGGGTGTAGGAACTTGGTGTATCAATGGTTCATGGAATAAGTGTAAGGGCTCCTCAGTGTCCTGAAGGATAATCCTTAGATGTTCTTCCAAAATACATGGGTCACCTATTACTACTTCATGCATGGCTTGGAGGGTAAAGTGAAAATCCATTCTTGGTGAAGAATAGGATAGTGTCGACTTCATGTTCTTCTTTAGCAAATGTCAAAACCTAGTACCCATGTGTCACTCATCATGAACATACCATGCTTGTTCCCAATTGCATAAAGTTCCATAAAATTCATGTACCCATAAATATACTGGTAAGTAGGACTCATTGTTTCACCACATTATTTCACAAGCTTCAATGTGGGGCTCAGGGGCTTATATTCTAAAGTAGTTGACTATTCCCTTTACTTTGTTATCATGATGGAACTAGTGGCATAAGGTTGAGCATATTTTATCCCACTAGAGGATTCATTCATAATAGGTTAACCACCATTGTGTATTTGTGTCATCAAAGAGATGAACTAAAGATCGAAGATGATCTTCATCAGTGTGGTAAAACTCTTCAAGGCATTGAATGAAGTCTCAGACTTCTATATGCCTATGGAACCTTGGAACCTCATCAAGTCTTTAAAGTGGTGTCTCTATGATTGGTCCCCTCATGACTTGGCTAGTGATAAGGTGAATGAACCTATGTCATTTATCAAAATATCATGGCACATTCTCTTGGCTATTGATGATACTACATACTCTATCAGTGAGGTTGTAATCCCTATGAGCCCAATAATTACATGCATTATTTGTAGTGTCAAATATGGATTGAGTGTCTGACCATCAAATAACACCATTTGGAGTGGAATATCTTTACTCATTATTCCTTATAGTAACATTATAGATATGGTTTATATGTTCATCAACATGGACAGGCTCTATGTAAAGGGGCCCTTGTACTTGTTCTAGTGGTATTACAACATGTTGATCAATATTTTCAAAACTAATGTAAAACTTCTTGAAGCTTAAGTATACATTATTCTCATAGCACCAAGGTCTTCCCAATATAACTGGGTAATCATCAACTTTAGCTAGCTCTAGAGCCTCAAAATCTACTTTGAATGGTACTCCAAGTATGTCAACCATTGCATTATTGAGGACCCTAATAGGTAGCATGCAAGTCTTATTTGCAATAAATAAGACATGAGGTGAAGGCTAAAATGTTGGACTGGACATCTTGCACCAAGCATCCTTAGTGAGGACATTGATTTTTGCACTGGTATCTACTAATATGTTTTGGATTACCCATCCATCGATGGCAGCAATAACTAATATTTCTTTCTCTTTCAAGGGAGTAGAGGAACTAGGGGTATCTTGTCATCGAGCATGATTTAAAAAATGATCTTCATTTTACCTAGTGACATAAAGGTGAACCTCATTTAGTATTCAGGCTTAAATCTTAATCCAAACACTGAGTTATGGGACAATATCCTCATCCAGCATATGTTTTCATAGTTCTTGAAAGTCATCATGTGCTACATGTTGAGGTTTAGCTTCCCTTTGCATAGTAGCACACTATGTTTACATCTTTGTCTTTGAGAAATTTAATTTCTTTCTAAATTTCTCATATAAGTGTGATCATATCTCGGAGGACATCCTTTTGCTACTGAACATCAGTATACTTTCTAGCTCATGGTTCTTCTCGTTACACTTTCTTGATAGGATTAGTTGTTGACTGGGTATGTCCCCCACTACAAGCATTAATGTTTACCTATTGAACTATAGGTATGGTTGGATGTGTGCACTAATGTAGTTTATCAATTTGAATACCCTTTTCATTTTGTTCTTTGGTGATATCTGCATATGATTCAGGACACTCTTTTAGTCAGTGGTCCTTTTTATAGAATATGCACATTGGGTAATCTAGGTAATCCCTTTAATAATGGTTTGGAGACATACATTTGTAATAAGTCATGGGTGGGAAATGACCACCTTCTCATCCTCACCCTCTTCCTTATCTATGGTAGCCACCATTGTCTTGAGTATTTGCTACTGAGGTTTGGCATGTGTCGTGCACTCGAGCTTTATGGATGTCATTAATCAAATGGAAGTAGTTAGTGCCATGAGTATAGGCATCACAAATATTATAATAGTCAAAAACTTTAGTGTGCATAGATTGCTAAAAAAGAGAACAAGATTAGACATCATGTTCTTCATGATAGATTTCACATATTTATTTAAGTACCGTGTGGATGTTCTTGTGTAGATAATTGCTCTGCATATGCCCTTCAAATTCATAGTCTGTACACCAAACACCACTGCATGTTTCATGCACATTATTGGCCATCAAATTTTCAAGTTGTGTTATGATTAACAATATTTGGGCCTCCATAAAGGGACTAATCCTAGTATTAATGCTTTTAATTACCTCAGTGTAGATAGAAACTTCCAAAGCGTCACACAGACTAGTGAAGGTCCTTTGTGATAAGGTTCAATGAAAAGGAAGTAACAATCCTCCCATAAACCATTGTACATGTTGAGTAGCATTAATTTTAAATGATAATTTAGATAATAATTTTTTAAACCTTGCATCATACTCATGCACACTTTTAGTGAGTCCTTGCTTTATGTCCTTCAGCACTATTATGCTTTGTTGCTCAAATTTAGCAATGTTAAACTCCTATAGGAAGGTTATCTTTAGTTGGTCATAGTTGACCATCAATTATTGAGGGTATAACTTGTGATACCATTTATGTGTGTACTCTAAATTAATAGTTGCAAACTATATGGCCTTACACTCAGAGGATGTAATACCTCATGCCCTCCAAATCAATTCACATTTGTGGGCATGCTTAGTTGCATTCTCCATACCTCGATACTCTGGTAAGTGTAGTGTCATCTTATAATACACCATAGTCATTTGAGGTAATTAAACGGGTAGTTATTGGGAACCTCCAGCCTTGGTCCCTTGAGGAGGAAGTCCACTACCTCCTATACCTCCTCCAAGTCCACCTCCAGTGCCTCCAACAGTAGTGCTTGTGATGTGAGGTGCAATAGATGGTTGATTACTTAAATTGGGGCTTGTATTCTATCCTTGTAGGCCTGGTCCACCAAGAATCCTAAGTTGTGCCATATAATTCCCTTGAAGAGGGAAAGAGAGTGTTAAGTCTAAATGAGAATCAAAAGGCTCAATTTCAATATCCCTTACTAGTTTAATTTCTAATTCTAAACTATCTATATCCTAATTTCATATGTGTACTTCATCTAACTTAAAAGCATGAGTATGCATTATGGTATGGGAACTTGGTTGGTTCATACTTGGTTCTATGGTTCCTACCATCCATCTTATTTCACTTTCATAGGATAAAAGTGGCATATAATGTGACTTGAAAGTGATGGGGTCCTCATGTGTTTATTCTTCCCTACAGCTCCTAATAGCACTCCTTGAGTTCTCTTAGTCTCTTCCCACACCGCTAACACTGATA
Organism: Torreya grandis; assembly: GCA_037957365.1. Lineage (NCBI taxonomy): Eukaryota > Viridiplantae > Streptophyta > Pinopsida > Cupressales > Taxaceae > Torreya > Torreya grandis. The sequence goes on from JARHVA010009621.1 coordinate 112,016, forward strand.
ATATTTTATCGAGATTCATCATACTTCCATTTCCATAATGCATTCTAGTTAGCTACCATTTTGAACCCATAATCTTCTACCAACTCCTATTCTTCCCTTCCAAATGTACGATTCATGCATAAGAGGATTTAATTCTCCATTGTTATAGTTTCAAGTTCAAGATCAACAAATAACTTCTTAATTTCAAAAGCAAAAAGCTTATTATAATGACCACATGGTTCTTGAAGGAATTGGACTTTGCTTCTTTAGGGTATAAATAAGAAGTTACAACATACTCCAGAATGTAGCTTTTCAAAACTCCTTTTCACTAAAAGTTGACTGCTCGCATCCATAGGGATACAAGTCATGCTAAACCCCTTTGTCATTCTAGCATCTAAGACTACCTCCTAATATTCCTTAATCATCCTTGAGCATATTCTATCAGCTAAGCATGTAAATGAACTGAGACTTCTAAAAATAAGGTTTCATAAAATGCATTGTAGAGATTTTCTCTACCCACTATCATGTAGAGATTCTTGGCTCAAGATAAGGAACTGTAAAATTATCTTCAACATTGGTAACCCATTATTTTATATTCTCTAGCATACTATGCTAAAACATTTTTCCATGGTTGTGCTTCATATGCTTTGGGTCCCGAAAATGGAACTAAAATGTTGGGTTATTTTTAATAATTCTAGATTGGCACTAAAGTCTAGCCCAATGAGCTAACACATTAGCCCTTTCGCACAAGATTTATGTCTTGCACACTCACCCAAAGCACGTAGCAAAAGACCAGTTCCCATAGGTTTTGTTATATAGTTTGGATAGCATGTTCATAGTCCTCTTTATAATAATCAAATAGGGATTATATAAAATCATAAATAGACTACCTTCTGTTAAGGTGTGGAGTCTAAAAGATTCACATATGAGCGCATTACCAAAGTTGCAGGTTTACACAGTCACCGACGTCGGTCAGGAGCGACCGACATCAGTCAGGAGCAGTTGAAGAAATGCCAGCGTCGGTAGAGGATCAGCTGACGACGGTCACAAGCAAGCAGGCAGGAACCGGCGTCGGTTACCTGTGCATCCAGAATGCTATTTCTGAGGACAGAACTGAGTGTTTGCATGATGAGTTTAAGTCTTAGTCTTAAGTTCGCATTTCTATTATTAGTAAGATTGTTTTTAGAGCCCTTGTTCAAGAGGCTTAACTATTGGTTGTAAGTGCATGCTCAAGTCTCCTAATTCTATATGTAGAATTAGATCTTCTTAGCTTAGTGTGTTGAGTGATGAGTAGAACATTGTGAATGTTTGAAGAATAGTACAGAGTTGTATCAATCCAGGTTGTTGGAGTTGATTGTACTTGAGAGAGAGAGCTCTTGAGGAATAGAGATCTAGAGAGAGATCTTGTGCATCTGAGAGAGGTGTGGAAGAAAGAAGTTTCTTCAATTGTATTCCTTTTGTAAAGAGTTTAATACAAGTTTTCAGGGTGGTTTCTTGTATCTCTTGTTCTTTGCTATTTATCATTCTAGTTACTTATCTATCTGATTTAATTTTGCATTTATTGCTTTCACAATTGTAATCATTGTTGGTTGATCCCCAACAACTGGTATCAGAGCTTGGTTGCAGGTTTAAAGCTTGATACCAATAAGTGGTATCAGAGCTCAGGTTCACTAACAGGTGGTTCAGATCTGTGTAGTGTGTATTAATTACAGGTTGCTCACAGGGGTTTCTGTAAGGATTTTTGTTTGAGTGGGAGAAGCAATGGCAGAAGAAAGTAAATTGAGAATGGAGAAGTTTAATGGCAAGAACTATCAACATTGGAGAATGTAGATAGAGGACTATCTATATCAGAAAGATCTTTACTTACCATTAGGTGGGATTGCAAAGAAGCCCAAGGACATGGATGATGAAGAATGGAAAGTTCTTGATAAAAAGGCTCTAGGGTCTATAAGACTGAGTCTAGCATCCAATGTGATATCTAATTTATCACAGGCAAAAACAACAGTAGAGTTAATGACTACTTTAGCAAATTTGTATGAAAAACCCTTAGCTTCTAATAAGGTATATCTTATGAAGCAGTTATTTAATTTGCATATGCAAGAAGGTGGATCTGTATCTAATCACCTGAATGATTTCCATGAAATTGTTAATCAATTAAGTTCAGTCAATATTGTATTTGATGATGATATAAAAGCTCTTTTAATATTATGTTCTTTGCCTGAAAGCTGGCATCTTGGTAATGGAAGTTTCTAATACTGCATCTGCTTCGAATATTTTAAAAGTAGAGGATGTTGTTAGTGTTATCTTGAATGAGGAAATTTGCAGAAAAAGCACAGAGGAAACATCAGGGAATGCTTTAAATCTTGAGAGTAGGGGAAGGCAAAAAGAGAAGAGCAAGAGGAGATCAAGATCTAAGTCTAAGGTGAGAGGTAGATCCAAATGCAAAAATGGCAGGAGGCCATAATGCTGGAATTGTGGAAAGATGGGGCACATAAGCAGAGATTGCTGGTCAAAGCCTAAGGAGGAAAATCAGCACGAAGGAAAAGAAGAGGCAAAGGTTGCAGGTATTGCACAAGATGCTTTAATATTCTCTTTGCATAATAATAATATAGAATCCTGGGTATTAGATTCTGGTGCATCTTTTCATGCTACCCCTAATAAAGAATATTTCAGTGACTATATCCATGGAGATTTTGGAATAGTGTATCTAGGGGATGATGAGCCTTGTAAGATTATTGGCAAAGGTAAAGTGCAGCTGAAGATGCAGAATGGCAACACATGGGTGTTGAGAGATGTGATGCATGTTCCTAGCTTGAAGAGAAATTTGATTTCTACAGGAAAGTTAGGGGATGAGGGTTGTACAGTAACTCTCATAGCAGAATCTTGGAAGGTGACCAAGGGTGCACTTGTTATGGCCAGAGGTAAGAGAGTAGGTACTCTCTATTTATGTAATTGTGTTACTAATATTTCTCCTTCTGTATTATCTACTTCAGATGTGGATGCTAAATTTTGGCACTCAAGGCTTGGCCATATGAGTGAGAAGGGGATGTCAATTCTTAAGTCTTAAGGTAAGCTTTTAGATTTAAAAAGCATGGATCTAGAATTTTGTGAGCACTATGTATTTGGAAAATAGAAAAGGGTTAGTTTTCTCAAGACTGGGTCTACAAAGAAGAGGCATAAGTTACAGCTTGTTCACACAGACGTGTGGGGACCGGCTCAGGTAGCTTCTATTGGAGGATCACAGTACTATGTTATGTTCATAGATGATGCTACAAAAAAAGTATGGATCTATTGTATTAAGAAGAAATTTGATGTATTTGAGACTTTTAAGATTTGGAAAGCTATGGTTGAGAATGAAACAGGCAGAAGATTGAAGTGCCTGAGATCTGACAATGGTGGTGAGTTCTACAGCTTTAAGTTCAACTGGTATTGTTATACGCATGGAATCCGTAGGCAAAGGACAGTTCCAAGGACACCTCAGCAGAATGATATTGCTAAAAAGATGAACAAAACAATCATGGACCATGCAAGATGTATGAGATTGCATGCTGGGTTGCCCTTAGAGTTTTGGGCATAAGTTGTTGACACTTCAGTGTACCTGATTAATAGATGAACCTCTACAGCTCTAGATGGTGGAATTCCAAAAGAGGCATGGATAGGTAAAAAAGGTAGATCTCTCATATCTCAAAGTTTTTGGTTGTGAAGCCTTTGTGCACGTAGATAAGAAAAATAGAAAGAAGCTGGATGCTAAGTCTATGAGGTGCACATTTATTGGCTATGGCTCAGATGATTTTGGTTTCAGATTTTGGAATCTAGGAACTAACAAGATAATTAGGAGCCGTGATGTTGTTTTCAATGAAAAAGTGATGTATAGTGATCAGATGAAGACGCTAAATCAATCTAGGCAGAGCAATGGAGAATTGGACGAGGTGACGGTCCAAAATGAGCTCGCGAGAAAAAGAAATAATCACTTGCAGGAAAACACAGAGACCAACATCGGCAGGTTAGGAACCGACGTCGGTAGTACAGAAACCAATGTCAGTCATACAGAGACTGACGTCGACATGACAGGCACTGGCGTTGGTCAGGAAGAACCAGCGTCGGCTAGTAACAGGTCTGGAGGTGGCCGAGGTCGGTCACTGTCAGAGAATTTGGGCAGACAGCGTATTGTGAATGAGTCTCAGACGCCCATCAGGAGGTCAGAAAGGGTAAGTAAGCCTCCAATTAGTTATTCTCCTTCATTATACTATTTATTGCTAATTGATGGTGGAGAACCAGAGAGTTTTGAAGAAGCATTAGAGGTGGAGTCCAAGAGTTAGTGGGAGCGTGGCATGGTTGAGGAGATGGAGTCCTTGAGAGAGAACCAAACATGGGATTTGGTTGAGTTGCCAGCTGGTAAGAGGACACTAAAGAACAGATGGACCTATAAGTTGAAGGAAGGTGAGAATGGATAGATGAGATATAAGGCCAGGTTGGTAGTGAAAGGATTTGCACAAAAGCCAGGTATTGATTTTGGTGAAATTTTTTCTCCTGTTGTTAAAATGACTTCTATACGGGTTGTATTGTCTTTGGTTGCTATTGAGGATTTGCATCTTGAGCAGCTAGATGTTAAGACAGCATTTCTTCATGGAGATTTGGATGAGAAAATATACATGGAACATCCGGAAGGATTTGAGGTCAAGGGTAAGGAGAAGTTGGTGTGCAGATTGAAGAAAAGCTTGTATGGCCTCAAGCAAGCTCCTAGACAGTGGTATTTGAAATTTGACAGGTTTATGACTGAGCATGGCTACAGTAGGTGTCAATCTGACCATTGTGTGTATTTTAAGAGATTGGATAATGGTAGATATATTATTCTATTGTTATATGTAGATGATATGCTGGTTGCAGGATCACACATGCAGGATATCTCTGAGCTTAAGGTGAAATTAGCTCAAACGTTTGCTATGAAGGATTTGGGAGCAGCTAAGAAAATCCTTGGCATGAGCATTAAGAGAGACAGGAAAAATCACAGGTTGATATTGTCTCAAGAGGATTATGTGGATAAGGTGTTGAAACAGTTCAATATGCAGGATGCTAAACCGGTAAGCACACCTTTGGCTGGACATTTTAAGTTGAGTAAAGAACAATGTCCTAATTCACATGATGAGGTAGAGTACATGAGTAAGGTTTCATATTCTTCCGCAGTAATGAGTTTAATGTATGCAATGGTTTGTACTAAATTGAATATTGCCCAAGTAGTGGGAGTTGTAAGTAAGTATATGGCCAATCCAGGAAAGGAGCACTAGAAAGCAGTTCAGTAGATCCTTAAATATCTGAGAGGAACCAGCAGTAGACACTTGTGCTATAGAGGTTCAGATACTTCTCTACATGGTTATGTAGATTCAGATATGGTAGGTGATTTGGATGGCAGGAGGAGCACCACAGGATATGTTTTCACTGTTGGTGGAATGGCGGTTAGCTGGATATCAAAGTTGTAGAAGGTTGTTGCCTTGTCAACTACAAAAGCAGAGTATATTGCAGCCACATAAGCTAGCAAAGAGATGATATGGATGACACGGTTCATGGAAGAGCTTAGAAGGGAGCATGGGAGTTGCAGAGTGTATAGTGACAGTCAGAGTGCAATTCATTTGGCTAAGAATTCGGCCTTTCACTCAAGAACCAAGCACATACAATTAAGGTACCACTTCATACAGCAGGTATTGGAAGATGGTGAGTTGAATCTGGAGAAGATCCATACAGATAGGAATCCTGCTGATATGTTAACCAAGCTGGTTACAAAGGAGAAGTTGAATCTTCATTCAACTTCTATTGGTCTTCATGATTGAGTTGAAGATGGAGGAGCTAGAAGATGTTGTTGTACAGGTATTGGTGCAGTTGTTTATCTCCAAGTGGGAGATTGTTAAGGTGTGGAGTCTAAAAGCTTCACATATGAGTGCATTACCAAAGTTGTAGGTTTACATAGTCACCGGCATCGGTCAGGAGCGATCGACGTCGGTCAAGAGCAGTTGAAGAAACGCTGGTGTCGGTAGAGGATCGGCTGACGACGATCACAGGCAAGTAGGCATGAACTGGCATTGGTTACCTGTGCGTCCAGAATGCTATTTCCGAGGACAGAACTGAGTGTTTGCATGATGAGTTTAAGTCTTAGTCTTAAGTTCCCATTTCTATTATTAGTAAGATTGTTTTTAGAGCCCTTGTTCAAGAGGCTTAACTGTTGGTTGTAAGTGCATGCTCAAGTCTCCTAATTCTATATGTAGAATTAGATCTTCTTAGCTTAGTGTGTTGAGTGATGAGTAGAACATTGTGAATGTTTGAAGAACAGTACAGAGTTGTATCAATCCAGGTTGTTGGAGTTGATTGTACTTGAGAGAGAGAGCTCTTGAGGAATAGAGATCTAGAGATAGATCTTGTGCATCTGAGAGAGGTGTGGAAGAAAGAAGTTTCTTCAATTGTATTCCTTTTGTAAAGAGTTTAATACAAGTTTTCAAGGTGGTTTCTTGTATCTCTTGTTCTTTGCTATTTATCATTCTAGTTACTTATCTATCTGATTTAATTTTGCATTTATTGCTTTCACAAGTGTAATCATTGTTGGTTGATCCCCAACAACTGGTATCAGAGCTTGGTTACAAGTTTAGAGATTGATACCAACAAGTGGTATCAGAGCTCAGGTTCACTAACAGGTGGTTCAGATCTGTGTAGTGTGTATTGATTACAGGTTGCTCACAGGGGTTTATGTAGGGATTTCTGTTTGAGTGGGAGAAGCAATGGCAGAAGAAAGTAAATTGAGAATGGAGAAGTTTAATGGCAAGAACTATCAACATTGGAGAATGCAGATAGAGGACTATCTGTATCAGAAAGATCTTTACTTATCATTAGGTGGGATTGCAAAGAAGCCCAAGGACATGGATGATGAAGAATGGGAAGTTCTTGATAGAAAGGCTCTGGGGTCTATAAGACTGAGTCTAGCATCCACTATGATATATAATTTATCACAGGCAAAAACAATGGTAGAGTTAATGACTACTTTAGCAAATTTGTATGAAAAACCCTCAGCTTCTAATAAGGTATATCTTATGAAGCAGTTATTTAATTTGCATATGCAAGAAGGTGGATCTGTATCTAATCACCTGAATGATTTCCATGGAATTGTTAATCAATTAAGTTCAGTCAATATTGTATTTGATGATGAAATAAAAGCTCTTTTAATATTATGTTCTTTGCCTGAAAGCTGGCATGGCTTGGTAATGGCAATTTCTAATACTGCATCTGCTTCGAATATTTCAAAAGTAGAGGATGTTGTTAGTGTTATCTTGAATGAGGAAATTCACAGGAAAAGCATAGAGGAAACATCAGGGAACACTTTAAATCTTGAGAGTAGGGGAAGGCAAAAAGAGAAGAGCAAGAGGAGATCAAGATCTAAGTCTAAGGTGAGAGGTAGATCCAAATCCAGAAATGGCAGGAGGCCATAATGCTGGAATTGTGAAAAGATGGGGCACATAAGCAGAGATTACTGGTCAAAGCCTACGGAGGACAATCAGCATGAAGGAAAAGAAGAGGCAAAGGTTGTAGGTATTGCACAAGATGCTTTAATATTCTCTTTGCATAATAATAATATAGAATCCTGGGTATTAGATTCTGGTGCATCTTTTCATGCTACCCCTAATAAAGAATATTTCAGTGACTATATCCATGGAGATTTTGGAATAGTGTATCTAGGGGATGATGAGCCTTGTAAGATTATTGGCAAAGGTAAAGTGTAGTTGAAGATGTAGAATGGCAACACATGGGTGTTGAGAGATGTGATGCATGTTCCTAGCTTGAAGAGAAATTTGATTTCTGCAGGAAAGTTAGGGGATGAGGGTTGTACAGTAACTCTCACAGCAGAATCTTAGAAGGTGACCAAGGGTGCACTTGTTATGGCCAGACCTAAGAGAGTAGGTACTCTCTATTTATGTAATTGTGTTACTAATATTTCTCCTTCTGTATTATCTACTTCAGATGTGGATGCTAAATTATGGCACTCAAGGCTTGGCCACATGAGTGAGAAGGGGATGTCAATTTTTAAGTCTAAAGGTAAGCTTTCAGATTTGAAAAGCATGGATCTAGAATTTTGTGAGCACTATGTATTTGGAAAACAGAAAAGGGTTAGTTTTCTCAAGACTGGGTCTACAAAGAAGAGGCATAAGTTGCAGCTTGTTCACACAGATGTGGTGGGACCGGCTCAGGTAGCTTCTATTGGAGGATCACAGTACTATGTTACCTTCATAGATGATGCTACAAGAAAGGTATGGATCTATTGTATTAAGAAGAAATCTGATGTATTTGAGACTTTTAAGATTTGGAAAGCTATGGTTGAGAATGAAACAGGCAGAAGATTGAAGTGCCTGAGATCTAACAATGGTGGTGAGTTCTGCAGCCTTAAGTTCAACTAGTATTGTTATACACATGGAATCCGTAGGCAAAGGACGGTTCCAAGGACACCTCAGCAGAATGGTATTGCTGAAAGGATGAACAGAACAATCATGGAGCGTGCAAGATGTATGAGATTGCATGTTGGGTTGCCCTTAGAGTTTTGGGTAGAAGCTGTTGACACTTCAGTGTACCTGATTAACAGAGGACCCTCTACAGCTCTGGATGGTGGAATTCTAGAAGAGGCATGGACATGTAAAAAAGGTAGATCTCTCATATCTCAAAGTTTTTGGTTGTGAAGCCTTTGTGCACGTAGATAAGGAAAATAGAAAGAAGCTGGATGCTAAGTCTATGAGGTGCACGTTTATTGGCTATGGCTTAGATGATTTTGGTTTCAGATTTTGGAATCTAGGAACTAACAAGATAATTAGGAGCCGTGATGTTGTTTTCAATGAAAAAGTGATGTATAGTGATCAGATGAAGAAGCTGAATCAATCTGGGTAGAGCAATGGAGAATTGGATGAGGTGACGGTCCAAAATGAGCTCGCGAGAAAAAGAAATAATCACTTGCAGGAAAACATAGAGACCGACGTCGGTAGGTTAGGAACCGACATCGGCAGTACAGAAACCGATGTCTGTCATACAGAGATCGACGTCAGCAGGACAGGCACCAGTGTCGGTCAGGAAGAACCGGCGTTGGCCAGTAACAGGTCTAGAGGTGGCGGAGGTCGGTCACTGTCAGAGAATTTGGGCGGACAGTGTGTTATGAACGAGTCTCAGATGCCCATCAGGAGGTCAGAAAGGGTAAGTAAGCCTCTAATTAGATATTCTCCTTCATTATACTATTTATTGCTAACTGATGGTGGAGAACCAGAGAGTTTTGAAGAAGCATTAGAGGTGGAGTCCAAGAGTCAGTGGGAGCGTGGCATGGTTTAGGAGATAGAGTCCTTGAGAGAGAACCAAACATGGGATTTGGTTGAGTTGCCAGCTGGTAAGAGGACACTAAAGAACAGATGGACCTACAGGTTGAAGGAAGGTGAGAATGGACAGATGAGATATAAGGCCAGGTTGGTAGTGAAAGGATTTGCACAAAAGCCAGGTATTGATTTTGGTGAGATTTTTTTCCTGTTGTTAAAATGACTTCTATACGGGTTATATTGTCTTTGGTTGCTATTGAGGATTTGCATCTTGAGCAGCTAGATGTTAAGACAGCGTTTCTTCATGGATATTTAGATGAGGAAATATACATGGAATAGCCAAAAGGATTTGAGGTCAAGGGTAAGGAGAAGTTGGTGTGCAGATTGAAGAAAAGCTTGTATGGCCTCAAGCAAGCTCCTAGACAGTGGTATTTGAAATTTGACAGGTTTATGACTGAGCATGGCTACATTAGGTGTCAATCTGACCATTGTGTGTATTTTAAGAGATTGGATAATGGTAGATATATTATTCTGTTGTTATATGTAGATGATATGCTGGTTGCAGGATCACACATGTAGGATATCTCTGAGATTAAGGTGAAATTAGCTCAAACGTTTGCTATGAAGGATTTGGGAGCAGCTAAGAAAATCCTTGGCATGAGCATTAAGAGAGACAGGAAAAATCATAGGTTGATATTGTCTCAAGAGGATTATGTGGACAAGGTGTTGAAACGGTTCAATATGCAGGATGCTAAACCGGTAAGCACACCTTTGGCTGGACATTTTAAGTTGAGTAAAGAACAATGTCCTAATTCACATGATGAGGTAGAGTACATGAGTATGGTTCCATATTCTTCCGTAGTAGGGAGTTTAATGTATGCAATGGTGTGTATTAGACCGGATATTGCCCAAGTAGTGGGAGTTGTAAGTAAGTATATGGCCAATCGAGGAAAGGAGCACTGGAAAGCAGTTCAGTGGATCCTTAGATATCTAAGAGGAACCAGCAGTAGACACTTGTGCTATGGAGGTTCAGATACTTCTCTACATGGTTATGTAGATTCAGATATGGCAGGTGATTTGGATGGCAGGAGGAGCACCACAGGATATGTTTTCACTGTTGGTGGAATGGCGGTTAGCTGGATATCAAAGTTGTAGAAGGTTGTTGCCTTGTCAACTACAGAAGCAGAGTATATTGCAGCCACAGAAGCTAGTAAAGAGATGATATGGATGACACAGTTCATGGAAGAGCTTGGAAGGGAGCATGGGAGTTGCAGATTGTATAGTGATAGTCAGAGTGCAATCCATTTGGCTAAGAATTTGGCCTTTCATTCAAGAACCAAGCACATACAGCTAAGGTACCACTTCATACGACAGGTATTGGAAGATGGTGAGTTGAAGCTGGAGAAGATCCATACAGATAGGAATCCTGCTAATATGTTAACCAAGCCAGTTACAAAGGAGAAGTTGAATCTTCATTCAACTTCTGTTGGTCTTCATGATTGAGTTGAAGATGGAAGAGCTAGAAGATGTTGCTGTATAGGTACTGGTGCAGCTATTTATCTCCAAGTGGGAGATTGTTAAGGTGTGGAGTCTAAAAGCTTCACATATGAGTGCATTACCAAAGTTGCAGGTTTACACAGTCACCGGCGTCGGTCAGGAGTGACTGACGTCAGTCAGGAGCAGTTGAAGAAACGTTGGCATCGGTAGAGGATCGGCTGATGACGGTCATAGGCAAGCAGGCAGGAACCGGCGTCGGTTACCTGTGCGTCCAGAATGTTATTTTCGAGGACAGAACCGAGTGTTTACATGATGAGTTTAAGTCTTAGTCTTAAGTTTGCGTTTCTATTATTAGTAAGATTGTTTTTAGAGCCCTTGTTCAAGAGGCTTAACTGTTGGTTGTAAGTGCATGCTCAAGTCTCCTAATTCTATATTTAGAATTAGATCTTCTTAGCTTAGTGTGTTGAGTGATGAGTAGAACATTGTGAATGTTTGAAGAATAGTACAGAGTTGTATCAATCTAGGTTGTTGGAGTTGATTGTACTTGAGAGAGAGAGCTCTTGAGGAATAGAGATCTAGAGAGAGATCTTGTGCATCTGAGAGAGGTGTGGAAGAAAGAAGTTTCTTCAATTGTATTCCTTTTGTAAAGAGTTTAATACAAGTTTTCAGGGTGGTTTCTTGTATCTCTTGTTCTTTGCTATTTATCATTCTAGTTACTTATCTATCTGTTTTAATTTCGCGTTTATTGCTTTCACAAGTGTAATCATTGTTGGTTGATCCCCAACACCTTGATCCTTTGAGTTCTAGGTTCAATTAATATTACTACCTAAAATATCATTATTTCCTATTAGTATTAGTTATCTTAAAAAATAAAATTTGATAGGGCATAAATCATATATAAACCAACACTTAATTCACACCATCTTTCATTAAAAAATAAGAAGTTAACAAAAACCTACTATTTCATATATTAAGCTTAACCCACAGAAAGGTATATATTTTTCACAATCACATCCCATAATCCATTCATCCCTATCTACAATGCTTTACAATAGGGGTATTTATACTTGTTTTGCCCTGACCAAGTGTTTACAATCATTAATGGTATGAATAATTTTCCATTGAACTCTCAACAAACTGAGAGTCATAATGCTTAACAATTAATTCTTTCTAAAGTTCTAGGCCTTTGTGCCCCCCATATCCTTGCTCTATGATATATCTTTGCTACCATGTGTCCCTCTCCTTGTGGGATGGCACAAAAATTCCTATCAATAAGGTCAGAGTGACCCGTATGAACCATTCTTCCAATTGCTCCTACTTCCCATGTGTTCCCCTAATCTTCTACTACTATTTTGAGTCTTACATCTTTGGGTTCCTCATGAATCATTCCCCTCTGACTAGGTCTTCTCGTACTGGTTCCTTCACACCATTTTCCTCTTGTACCTTGTAGGTCCTACACTATGGTGCTTTTTCACCTATAAGATTAGTGTCATGGTCCTTTTGTGCCATGGTCCTTATACGTCATGTCGATTTTATGCCAAAATTGGACAACACTTAGTCAAAATTATGGGGCTAACATTTCAAAACTAAGTTATACTACCTTATTCTTCCCTATTTTCATATCAACCATAGGATTAGTCATATTACATGTCTAAAACACTCAAAGAATAACACATGAGTGGTATTTGTCAAGTCATAAGCTAGATCATTTCATGTCCTTTCATATAGCATATTGCACCCTTGTTTACACAAAAGTGAACACATAAGAGAGAACTACATATGTCTAAGGGCCTCCTTGGAGTATTGGCTATGTAGGCAGTTTTCATTGATAGAGAGGTCCTTGATATTAGCTCAACACCATGAGTCCAATAACTCTTTTTGGTAAGGTACAAAGACCTAAGGTGAAGATATAGGGTTTGATCCAAAAATAATCATCTATGACCACTATGCATGAAAAAAGGACATCAGCATAAAGGTGAAAAAAACATATAAAGATCCAACTGGTCACTCTAAAATACATTGAGTATTTCATATATGATATATCTATTTAGGTCATGACACTTGCATCGATGCAAGTGTCCCAACATTGATGCAAGTGTTCAAGCCTCTAGAAATAATATTTCTAGAATTTGATGTCTAGATCTTGATATTTTCCTTGCATGTTTCCACCTTTGCACTTCTTAATTTTTTTTGAACATTTGTATATAATCTAATTATTATCTCTTCTTTATGTTTATGTAATCAAATTATTGTATTGAATATAATTTCTATATGTAGCATAACTTAGCATTTTAATTCAAAAATATTCATTTATCTAAATTTTTAATAAATTAGTCTACTCTAGAATAATTGTGTTCATCCTTGTGTATAAGTTATTCTACCCATTTAAACCTCATCCAAATAAATTAAAAAGTGTTAAACATTTGGTGAACCTGACCCCTATATCTTCTTATGCAACTCCTAGCTTGCTCTAGGGTTTTCAGTCTTCTAGAGTTTCTAATTTTAGTAATTTATACATTTGAATTTTTATGTTTCCTTTGGCACCTTTATTTGCATTTATAAAATATGAAAAATGTTAAGAAATATCATTTCAAAATGGAAGATAAATAAGCCTTAGTCAAGCATCTAAATACAAATAAATAATTAATTAATGCATTCTTACATGTTACACAAGAAGAAATCAATAAACATGTTAAGACTAATGCATCACATCCAATAATAATGAACCCTTAGATGGTACAATTATTTCCAAATCTTCCATTGTAACAATTAATACTTTAATTAATTTATTAATTTTAATGCCTACATCAACATAATTTATGTTTTCATCCTCTTTGGTGACTTATCAAATCTCAAAGCTAAATCCCAATGGGTCTACTCTACAAACTCTTCTCCAAGTTATAAAAGCTTTAAAATCCAAGGTTACCAACATTAAATAAAATGCTTTGAAATCAACTTATGTTATTTATTAATAATATGTATTACATAATCCTATAGCACTTGAGATATTTTTCACCCTTTGCCAACTGGTTTTGTTTCACCCAAATTCACATTTTATGATGGCAAGGGTGATCCCAAACAACATCTATGATCTTTATATGTAGCGTTCCTTGATTATGATTCAAATGATAAAAAATTTACCGAATTATTTATAAGGATCCTAAGGACTATGATTTAAAATGGTTATATGACTTACCAATGCAATCAAAGAAAGCATTCAAACCTATAGCAGATCAATTTATACCATGTTTCTCTTTCATCATTACTGGAAAGATGGCATGTGCACAATTTGATAAGATCAAACAAGGAACCAAAGAACATATTAATGAATATGTTTTTAGGAACAAAATAATTCTATCCAAAATAACAAATCCAATGGAAGATAAAGAGCTTTAAGACATATTCAAGCAAAGTTTGCTTGCACCATTACATGAGTAGATTTTTTTCAATAAGTTCAAATATTTTGATGACTTATGTCATATTATCTAATATCATGAAATGAAACTTATTTCCTTGAACAAGCTTCAGTATGTATCAAACACATCGACTACTTATACTACCAAGTTTCATATCAAACCAAGCTACAAGGTAAAATCTACATAACCTAAAAAGTAATCAACCATAATGGTTAATGTAGTATTACAATAGCTAATTGGTTTTTATTATCCAATGCACCTAAGAGAAAATTTATATGATTACTTGAGACACTGTCTTTGTTACTAAGAGGTATGTGAAGTGTCATCTCATATCTCTTCCTCCTTCTATAGAGGTTCATATGAGTTGACCTCTACCAAAATGATATGATGTTAATACATATTATGCCTATCACCAAGGCCCTAGGTATTTTTAAAATAGATGTTATACCTTGAAACATAGTATCCAAGACCTTATTGATAATCAACAGATTACCTTTGATGATCCTCCAAAGATTTAGGTTCACAACCTGGTGACCATCAAAACTAGAATATATCTAACAATTCATTGCTAGGTCATTCTAAGAAAGATCCATAGGTGAAAATGGAATATAATGCACATCCTCCTCTACCATATTATGGGAACCCATTATATGGGATACTTGGCACTTATACACATTCAGTCTCTCCTATGGTTCTAAGACCTTATATTACATTTGATGACAATGAAATTATGGATGATGATTCTCTTCATTCATTTATCTGAGCATACCTTGATCATCAGCCTATAAATAGTGTTATGATTGATAATAGTGCTAGTGATAATGTATGTACCATAATGTTACTTACTCATTTGGGATATACATGTGATGATTTATACCCTTCGACCAAAATGGTCACAACATTCGATGGGACATCACAACACATTATTAGTGAGATTGATTTACCTTTAAAATTTGGTCCAACATATGTGGTCACTACTTTTTCTATTACATAATATATGGGAGTATTTGATATGTTATTTAGATGACCTTGGATACATAAACTCCATGTATCAAATTCTACAATGCATGGGTTTATTAAATAAATTAATTCTAACAAGGTGATTACAGTTTTCAGATTTCCATATGAACATCCACTTAAAAAAGTGAAGTTTATTCCCAGACAGCTAATTATACAACTTGCTAAGGTTAACCATCCATGAAAGGGTAAGAAATATGAAATACCCTTTCCTAGGTGGCCCATACTTGAGATACCATTACACCAAATATACACAATAGGTTCTACAAAATCCTCATCTACACCTACATGATCTTCCCAATTCCTAAGAGCACATAAACATGTTCTAATTACATTACACTGAGGAAACCAAAAAACACTAAATAATGGGTTCCACAAACCCCTAATCTTTATATTACCTCTTCACGACCACATAGTCATATGAAACATACACAAAGTATAACAGATTCTATAGTTCTAGGTATGACACCTACACATGCTCCTTGGTAGTATCACCAGTTTGATGTACCATATTTTAAGTTCAAAGATACCTATGAGTATCCCTTGGATGGGATCATAGGTTATTTTTTTATTTTTAAAATTTTCAAAAATAAAAAATATAAATATATATTTTTAAAAATATAAAAACATTCAAATAATTTAAAAATATAAAATTATTCAATGTACACATGTTTACTAGCTCCTTAGCATCTATGTTTATTATATGTTAATAGATAACATATCATTTGTTTTCTATATATACATATGTTTCATGCATACTTAAGTGTGTTATAAGAATACATGAGACACATGATACTTACACATACATATGTGGGACCTTTCCCCTTACCACATGGTACACTATGATGGGGGCATCTACTTATTTGATCACAATCGACATAGGTTACATTATTTTATGATAGCCTTTGAATTATCATGTTGAGTTTATATACTAATACATACACAAGCTTATAATCATGTTTTCACCTTTCACAATTTACTTGATATGATATGTTACATGACATTTTTTGCTAGCATATACATGCAAGGACTAGTATGGCATGCTTATGTTGATTGCCTATACTTATTTTATTCATATTGTCAGTTCCTTGAGTGTATTTTTAGTGCTTTTTATTATCTTACTTATGAAACATTTGAATGTGTTCCTTGCTTGTTGGCCCATGTGCCACTATATGTTTATTTATTTTTCTATTTAGATATTTGAATATGTCATTCCTTCGAGTGTGAGACATTTGAATATGTGCCTTATTTGTGGTCTCCTTAGACCCATTTTATGTGATATTGAGTGTTCTTGTGTGTGTGATTAATTATCTATTGAGCTTGTATTGTTACTTTCTAGATGTTTCTATGATCCATATCATGCATCTTAGGGATTGTTGTAATCACATAATGTGATCTTCATTGATATATCTACTTAGACATGTTACTCTTATATGCTACATGATTCATACATAAACTATATATTTATCTTATCCTTTTGAGGTAAGGTCATGACTAGATTCTATTCCCATCACCTTAAAATGGGGGCATATTAGTGGGAGCATGTCATAGATACATTACTCTACACATACACAATTTACATAATTGGCATCATTGATATAGCTTACATGATTCAAAAATACACTTGGGTCAAAATCTTATTAATATTGTATTGATTTTTATAGATTTGGAACATAATTTTTCAGATTTGTGACATATATTATACATAGTTATAAATCATAGGTTACATTTTTATAGATAATTTATCTTGAGACACATTGGAGGCACATATGCCATGTAATTGCACCAAAAATTACAAATATTTATTTAAAATTATTTACCAAGAAGCACCAATACTTTACCAAGAAGCACATTTTTCACCAAGAAATACCATTTTAAGCATTTTCTATTTATAGCAGTTGGCTCCTTTTAGTAGTGTGGTTTAGATTCAATGCCCTCAATAGCCTAACACTACTTTCTTTTTGTAGGCTGAGTTAGTTTGACAACTTAAATTTTCTTTTATTATATTTTCACTCGAGTTTTGAGATTGAGATTCAATGATCTCAATGGTTGTGTCACAACTCACCCTTACACTAGAGTGGGGGCATAATTACCTTCCAATCTCCCTCTTCAAATCCCCAAGGTTCAATTTTAAACCTCTCTCAGCTCTAATTCTTCATAAATAATCATATTTACCAATTCAAAGTACTAAAAAGAAACATGGTTGCATCGACACATAGGCCATACACCAACAAAACACTTAAAGTAGGCTAAAACAAAGGTAAGTTGTGTTGTACATGCCCAGATACACATTTATTTCCTTTAAACTAGTAATTTCATCCTTATACATTAATATATTAAGGGGGGTGACAAATGAAGATATTAAAATCTGATTTATATAGCTTCTCAGTCTTGTATACTTGACAAATACCTATCAGGACTCTACCCTTTAGTTCTAGACCTCCTTGTTGTTGAAAGGTTTGTATTCTCCCTTTCATTGTGCTTAACTATTTATAAACCTATTGTTTATGATGACCCATATCTATTGCACTATACAAAAAGCATAAAATTTTATATATATCTTTCATTGTCAGTTTTAGATACTCAAAAACCTTGAAATATGTTGGACACTTGCATCCCACATAAGGACACTTATGTCAATACAAGTGTCTAAATTTATATCAAGTGTCTAGTTCTTAAAAGTCATATGCTTTGAAAATATTTAAAATCTTATGGTTTGTCCCATTTCTTTTATTTAACCCTACCATGAGATATTTCCAAAAGTTGTATAAATACAAATCTTCTATCTAAAAAATACTATATAAACACCTATTTACGCTCATTCAATCGATTGTAAAATTGAGTTATATTGCCCTAATCTTCCCTATTTTTATATCAATCATAGGATCAGTCATATTATAAGTTTAAATCACTCAAATAATAACCCATGAGCATTAATTGTCAATTTATAAGCTATATCATCGCATGCCCTTGTATATAGCATATTGCACCCTTATGCACACATAAGCCAACATATAGGGGAGAACTACATATGTCTAAGGCCCTCCTTAGAATATTAGATATGTATTTAATGCTCATCAATAAAGGGGTCCTTGAGGTCAACTTGACACTGTGACCCCACTAACTCATTTTTTTGGCAAGGTACAAGGATCTAAGGCGAAGAGTTAAGGTTTAATCTATAAATAGTCATTTACAGCCTTTACACATGAATAAAAGACATCAATAGAAAGATGATAGAAAACCTAGAAATTTCTAGGTGGTCTCTCCATAACATAGTGATTATTTTGTATTGGATAGATCCATTAAGATTAGGGCACCTACATTGATGCAAGTGTCTAGGTCCCCCAAAATAATATTTATAAAATATGATGAGTGGATCCTGATCTTGTCATTACCTATTTCCATCTTTACACTTCTCATATCTATCTGTACATTTGTAGATAAGGTAAGTATTATCTCTTCTTTGTGCTAATGCAATTAAAATACTATTTTGAATCTACTTTCTATATTTAGCATAACTTAAAATTTTAATTCAAAATATTCATCTATCTAAGTTTCTAATTAATTAGCCTACTCTAGAATAGTATCATTCATCCTTATGTATAGGTTATTCTACCCATTTAACCCTCATCCAAATAAATTAAAAAGAGTTAAACAATTAGCCTCCTTTGCTTTGAAACCCTAGTGTGCTTGTGAGAACTAAAAACATGTAAAAATAGGGAAAGTGTGATGGGCTAAGTTGATCTCAATCACTCCAATTTAGTGTTTAATCATTACCTATGTATTTGATACTTTAAGGAGGGAGATCAAGCTATACATAGCTCTCTTACTTAGTGTGATTGTGAAATTGTGTTCCTTTGCTATGTGTATGCAACTAATGATTTGGCTTTGATATCTGAAAATGTTTTCTTTGATTTGGAGTTTGTATGGTTTTGACTTGGATTATTAATACTTTTAATTACCAATTTTCAATTTGGGAAGAATAGGGCATATTTGCTTAATGTTCAAAAGTGTATAGATGTGTACCAGATAAGTGTTAAGTCCCTCTTTGGATGAGACCTTTATTTGTTTATATATGAGTCCAATTGGAAATTTTCTCATGCCACCAACACATTAGTAAATGGGTCAACCTTAAGGAAATATTTAATTTTAAAAAGTATTTTTTGTTGGGAGAGGGTCAGTTCCAATGAGATCAAGTCAGTATCAACTGGTGATACTGACAAAACTAGCCTATGTATAGGTGGACTATATTGAGGGTCTGGAGATGTCTATGTAGGGTATTTAGTAGGTTTAAAATAAATGGTGAGGTTCTTCTAGGTGTGTAACAGTAGAACATAAGGGTTAAACTCATAACATATCATGTAAGTGTGAGATAATGACAAATTAGGACTATGTTTGTGCCCTCAAGTTATGTGTGGTAAATGTGTGTCAAGTTTATCATTCTCAAGTACTCAATACCATATTTTAGTATCTACATATTAAAAATATATATTAAAACCCTACACATACCTACACAAAATTTGAAATTTAGGCAAAACTAGGGTCAACACCCTTCTATACTATCCTATGGAGTGGTAGATGCGGTGGACAAAGTTATCATACTGTGTTTCTGCCATTTAGACTGCCATTATATCCTCTCCCTCTCCTATAATCTCACATTCTTAATTTTAAGTTTTTAGTATCTTTTTTTAATGTCTACATACTAAATGAATATGGTCATAATGGATGCATCATTTTTTAGATATGGCATTGCCACCTCCCACCCATGTGCTCCTCTTTGAATCTTTTATGTTATTTTTACCTTTGCCTCTACATGTATTGTTTACACTTGTCTAATTTATGTCTTTGCTTGTGTGAGCTATGTGCTCACATCTTTTTCCTCACCACAACATCTAGGTATGTTTTCTAGGCCCTGTTGTTTAGATAAAATAGGTATGTGTGTCTATCTACTTTGAATTTAGCTTGCTTGATCATCCTATAGATGTCCTTCATAATGTTTTAGGGTAATCTAAAAACTATGGTATCAATCATAGTGGACTAGTCATCAATGGTTATTATTTCAAAATAAATAAATAAATATTAATCAATAAAATCCTAAACATTAATTAAATATAATAAATGAATCGCATTAGACTTTGTTACTTATATTTTCTTCTTACCAATTAATATCCCTAGTATCCCGAAGTGGAGTAACCATCAATAGATACTCCTTTGCCTATTTTGCATCATGTATTCCCTCCATGTATGCCTCTTCCTCATGGTCCCTCTCCTCAAGGGCATGCCCCCCTTGTATCTCTCATCCCTCCTACCCTGCTGGAAATAGAGGTGTGGGATAGACCCCAACCCACCATTCTTGTTAGCCCTTAGTGGCTCCTATATCATTAACTCTTGAGGAATGATGCTCTCCTTACTTCTCCTCATAATTTATATGATCTATTTTGGTGATTAAATGTATCTCTTTCTCTATACCCCTTTATGGGTATCTTCATGTCCACCACTTGAAAAACATTGTTGGAATCATGTCTTGTAGGATCTTGAATTGCTCGAGGACACTCTCATACTGGAACCTCTTGATGATACCACTAAATCAACCCTAGTACAATTAACTCACCCTAACTTTTTCAATATGTATTATATCCCTGACCCAACCTATATGGCATTTGTATGGCCACCAAGTGATGTTCTCTCTTGGATTAAATCTATCGACATCCTCTAACAATAATGTTCTCCTCCATGTGTTCTTCCCAAAACCCTATGGTTCTCCTTAGAAATGTAGGGTTTCAAATTGAAGCCACAAACAATCCATTCTCTATTTATAGCGCTTTTGAATTTTTAAGAAATGAAAAAAAATGGAAATATTTGGTTTCAAAGTATTTATCAAGAATGCCTAAATGGCTAGGATGGAGGCATATGAGACTCACTCTAATCCGTTTGGCTTAAAGTCTTACTATTGGGGTGGAGGCATATGAGACTCGCTCCAATCTATTTGACTTAAAGTCTTACTGTTCACCAATGATAGTCTTTTCTCAAAGCTTTGATTGGAAAAGGTAAGTGGTAAGAATGAAGGTTCAAGTTCACTTTTACTTTATATATTATGGGGCAAAAATCCAAGTTAATTTATTATTAGTTCATGCCAAGGGAGGGTACTATATCTTTCGTTGAAAGTATTAATTTCTTCCTCCCAATGAATTAGATTGCACAAATTAATATATTATTTTCACAATTCCATAGTTTTATGTGCAATATTGTGTAATATTCCGTAAGCTATTATTAGGAAATATTCCATTTTCTTACTAACTATTGGATAAAATTTTATTATTCTAAAAAGAAAAAAAAATCTTTCTAAGTTAAACTACTCTCCGTCCTTTAGTAAGTTACTATTTTTAATTCGGTTTCTATTTTAAAAATTCATTCTAAATTAAACTACTCTCCATCTTTTAATATTTTATGTGAACTTCTAAATCGGAAGTCAAACCTTTTTTTAAAATATATACAAATTTAAAATTGAAGTATACGTGTGTGTGTGTGTGTTTAAAATTTAACCTATTTTAAATGGTTATTATTAACAATTTTTATTTTAGTAGATTATTTATTCTTATAACTTTTTTCATCCATATATTTGTACATATTAAATGGTTATTATTAGTTTTATCTAGTTTTAATGTAGATTCATATTATTAGTCTTTTTCATTATAAAATAAGAGGTTTGCTTCATTGTAATGCATAGTGGATAACATACATCTCTTCCACAAAGATATATATTTAGAATTTTTCTTATTATTTTATAATAAAGGTTTTTTTTTATTTAATATTTTTGGAATCTATTTCAATTCAATAGATAATAGTTTATTTTATTATAACATGTGTGTTGTTCTCCAAATTGCATCCTCAATTTAGATCAATAGTCACCTTCCATGTATAGTTTTTAATGCTATTTAGAGGAATTGTTAAACCAACTACACTCTTGGAGATCACCATGTCATAGATATGCCCTTTTGATTTTGTTGCATAACTTTCAATTTAGAGTCTAAATAGGCAAAATAACTTTTAATATAGGGGCCAATCGACAAGTAAATAATCAAACCTTCATGATTACAAATAGGTTCTTATAAGGCTCATGATTAATCTAAGTTGTTTATAACTAACTTAAAATAAAAGGAAGAAATAAATTTGTTGTGCATTCTTGAAATAATCCTTGTTTAAATTATGAAAAATTGTGGTGTTAATAACTATGTCCCTTGAACATACAAAATCTATTAGCTTGATACAAAATAAAAATGTTTGCATCTACTAATTAAAAATAAATCGAGATTAATAAAGTGAATTCCTTAAAGATTTAGAAAACAAGTTGTAACCATTTAGTGCAATTGACAAAAATTATATACCATCTATATGATATTTTTAACAAAAAAAATCTATTTAATTATTATATTACCTAAGTTTTTTTAATTATTTTCTTGTATGTTACTACACTATGCTAAAAAAATTACAACTCTATGTTCTAACTACTAAATTAATTCAATTTACACATCGTTCCTTTTTACTTTGTTAAATTATTATGTGATTTTATTTAACTATAATACTTCGTCTCTGTATCTAACAAGGACTGCATCTTGCTAATATGCAACCTTTGTTCTACTAACCTACAACTTAGCCTCCAAAATGTCCTATGTAAACTAACACAATTGACATTATAATTTCTATTACAATTGACACCCAAATAAGTCATATATCTATGTTCTAACAACTAAATGAATTCAATTTGCATATCGTTCCCTTTTACTCTGGTAAATTATTATACGATTTTATTTAGCTATAACACTCCCTCTCTGTATCCAACAAGAAACACTGTGTCGTGTTAATATGCAACCTTTGTTCTACTATCCTACAATTTAACCTCTAAAATTCCCTATGTAAACTAACACAATTGACATTACAGTTTCTATTAAATTTGACACAATAAAGACAGGAACTAACCACTATGTGACCCTTGTTACTTTATGTTTTTACCAAGTTACTTGTTAAGTGATATTTTTAAGATGATGTGAACACTTCTGATGATATTGTTAACCACATGTTTGATATTGATATTCTCTTCGCTATCACATTATAACATAGATATTATCATTTTTTCTTATGTTACCTAATGTTTTTATTTCTTGTAGGGGAAATCTATTTAGTTTTTTTTGCGAGCTCTGATTTTTGTTGTTTTTTCACTCCTCTTTCAAGGTAACAATGTTTCATATTTATTTAGTTTGGCACTCTGATTACTCTTGTGTTTAGTGCAAGCAAACTTATAGATGTTATTGGGGATTGGAGGCCGAACACAAGCATGGTACCTCACTTCAATTCTTGATGGCTCTAAGACTTATATTTCTAAGATGGTTGGTTTGATTCTACCTTAAGACTTATAGTTTTGAGATGGTTGGTTTGATTCTACCTCAAGGCATGCCATAAATATACTTATATATGATTAGATTGTTACATCAATTTCAGTATTTCATATTTTTATAGTATTTATTATTATTACACTGTTACTTAAGTTTTGTCTCATAGTTCTCAGAATGGCCCTACTTTTATGGAATCATTTAGATGATTATAAGATAGTATATCTTCACCTCAATGTTTTTGGGTTTACTTTGTCTTGTTGTCTAGACCAATTCTACACTATATAATCCTCAAAAACTGTTTCTAAATTTTGTACAAAATTAGACATTTTTTTAAATTAATCTTTATCATTTCTGAGGGAAAAAAAATTAAATACACACTTAAAATTTAATTATATTATCTAATTAAATTTATTTTCAAAGTTAATAAATAAATACGATACAATTTAACTCAAAATAAATATATATATATCCTTTGAATAAGTTATTATTCATTTAAATTCAAACTACTAAGATTCATCCACCTAGAATAAAATATGGATCATTATCATCTACAAATGAAGATTCCATATTGTTACTTTGAATGCCCTTATTGGTAGGTAGGGTATTCACATTTAATGTTTTGTATTATAATTGTTTTTATTTTAATTTATCAATTACAAAGGATTTATATACATTTATTATTTCTAAAAGTAAATTTTGTGCATGTCTTATTTCCTAAAGAAGTTTTAATAGATATCTTGTACTTCATGAGATATAAAAACTCGGGTCTTCAATTTGTACAAATAATTATTATTTTTATTTTATTTTATTGTTATTGTTATTATTATTATTGATATGTACAATCTCATAATAAATTAATTCTAAAATACATAATTTTAAAAAAAAAAATTAATAATTTCCCAATTTGAGTTAAAAAAAATTTGAAGAAGTAATGTATGGCGAGAAGGATGTTTCAGCTTTATTATCTGGTCCGTGCATTTGAAACCTCCATGTGGCGTGAGGCAAGAAGATGCCATTCCAATCTGCTTGTGCATGATAGAAACAGCATCCGACGGCCAACCTGTCCATTTTCTTCTTATCCCTTTTTTAAAATAACACGCTTTTATCTCGCTTGCTCCGCCTCTTCGCAGTTCAAAAATAATGCCCGCAACTTTTTGCGGTACGTAATCAATGCATAAAAAGATAAAACAATAAGTTTCTAAACGCCGACCATCACCCACCACAATGCGCATAGCTAACGGCGTTAAATAAAGGTGCTCATCGAAAAACTACTGAACCCAAGGAATATCCGTTAGATTCCACGTCCGTGATTGAAGGGTGGGACCCGCGGAGTGGCGGGTGCATAAATGTCGGCAATGGGAGCGCAGATCAATGGTCGGCAACGTGCAGTGGGTCAGATTAACAGCCGACCAGCCAGGACGATAACGATAGGTTTAACATTATCATTTCAATTTCCTTCTTTGTTGTCTTACGGCCTGGCTGGTTGGGCGGTGCCACCGTGGACGACAGCTACGGGTGCAGAGTCTTTTCCCGGCCCCGTGCCCTTCTCTGTTCCCTTAAATACATATCGTCCCCCGCATTTGCTAAATCGTAAAAGCTTTTTTCCCCTTTCTCCTGCTGTGGTCTCATCTTCTAACAATGGCGATTGAATTAGCGTTCGGTAGGTTCGACGATGCCTTCTGCTTCAAGGCCTTTAAGGCTTATCTGGCCGAGTTTATTTCCACTCTTCTCTTCGTCTTTGCCGGCGTCGGGTCCGCCATAGCCTATGGTTTGTGCACTCTTTATCTACTTCATATTTTTTTGTTTTGCGGATTCGTTTATTTTTACTTATTTGGAATTTGAATGGCGTGCAGATAAACTGACGTCGGACGCAGCCCTAGACCCAGCAGGGCTGGTGGGGGTGGCGGTCTGCCATGCCTTGGCTCTGTTTGTCACGGTCTCCATTGCCGCCAATATCTCTGGCGGCCACGTCAACCCGGCGGTCACGTTCGGGCTGGCCATCGGCGGACAGATCACCATCCTACGCGGTATTTTCTACTGGATCGCGCAGCTTGCTGGCGCAATTATTGCCTGTCTGCTGCTTAAGTTTGTCACCGGCGGTTTGGTAAGCCTTTTTTACACCCTCTCTCTCTCATCTGTCAACCGGAAAAGCAACGAAAGTGTAATGTTTATTCTTGTGAATGTGAATGTGCAGTCCATCCCAACGCACAGCGTGGCAGCCAGCATGAGCGCTCTAGAGGGAGTTGTGATGGAGATTATTATCACATTCGCACTGGTGTACACAGTGTACGCGACTGCGGCAGACCCGAAGAAGGGAAACATCGGCATTATTGCACCCATTGCCATTGGGTTCATTGTGGGTGCAAACATTTTGGCTGCTGGGCCCTTCTCTGGCGGCTCCATGAACCCTGCACGTTCATTTGGCCCAGCTGTGGTGAGTGGAGACTTCACAGACAATTGGGTATACTGGGTGGGTCCTCTCATTGGAGGTGGCCTTGCAGGTCTTGTTTATGGAGGTCTCTACATTAACCACGACGAACACATTCCTCTGTCTCAGGATTACTAAATGGAGACTTGGGGCGAGAAATAAATGTTGTTGTCATGCCGTTATGTTTAGATGTCCTGATCCGGCGTTCATTTGGGGGTGCTACTGCTCTATCATTCTGCATCTGTAATTAAGAGGCTTTTTTTTAGTGGATAAATTTCTCTGTAATGCAAACGATGTGATGATCTACATGAGCTTACCGTATGGAATGGATTTTTTTTTTTTTTTTTTTTTTTTTGGCGTGTTTTCACAAGAGTTTTTTAATTATAAAAAGCGTACTGAGTGACTTCATCATAATTATTGGGTACAGTGCAAATTGCAATTATTGATCCGTGAAGCCTCGTTCTTTACTTATTTAATGCATTTATTGTGATAATGCACGAATTTTTGGAACAGGTAAAAGGTAAGTTGATTTTGACCTCGCAGAGCCGTCACTGTTACATTATTTGGCTTTTATAGAGAATGTGTGGGTGCTGTGGGCCAGTCTCGGCTACGTTTGGTTTGTGATTGTACAGAAAAGCACGTTTGGCAGAACATGCTGATAACAATTACGTCTTCCCACTAGTCTATTTAATTATTGTGTTTGGGTTCAATTGAATACATCATACTGCCCACTCGAACATATGATTGATGTCAGGTACAACTTGCTCTTACAAGTGTAAAGTGGTTTTACAACAAAGTGTAATAAATTTAATCAAATATAACAGGAAATTATTAACAATTTATAATAATAAATATATTTTAAAATTAATAATGAATAAAAAATATTTTGGTTTATTATAAAAATTTGAAGATAATTGTTAAAACTAAACAATAAAAAATAAGAAGATAGTGACAAATAAAATTCAAGAAAATTTTGATGAACATTGAAGGTCTTATAAAAGAGAGTATTTTCTGTAAAGTTTAGATGTGTGTAAAGTGTAGATGTGTAAATTAATTTATATATCCTATTCGTTTACTCTAGGGTTCCAAAAACCTTGCTTTTTTTTTCAAAATTTATTTAGGTTTTTGAGAAATTGATCTCCTCTTCAACAATTGTAACAACTCATCACAAATTTATAAAAAATGAAGAATTGATGAAAGGGTCTATCTTATATCTTTATTATCATTCAACTCTTAAAAATAAAACAAATTTGAAAAATAATACTCAATACAATTCAATAAACAATTCACGAATGCAAAGCCTAATCTAATAAGACTTGGTATTGGACTAAATACAACAAAGGAAATAAGTGCATCAAATTTTGCTTCAATTTTACTCAATATTTGAATTTTGTTCCTTATACTTTTACAATTAATATCTAGAGAATAGAATTTGTCTTGTTCAATCATTCAATGTCAATGTTTGTCTTATATCCACTAATGCACTTGTGTATTTATAGATTTCAATGTTTGAATTTTGTTCTTATACTTTTAAAATAAATATCTAGATAATAGAATTTATCTTGTTCAATCAGTCAGTGTCAATATTTGTCTTATATCTACTAATGCACTTGTGTATTTATGAACTTCTCATTCAAATTACAACCAAATTGGCATGCATGCTGATGTACAACATGTAGGTAAGGATGAAAAAATAAGGACGAGGCATAAATGACTCAAAACAAGGGTCACAAGGGCTCACACTAAAATTATATGGTTTTGAGAAAGAGCTTAGAACTTGAAAAATAGAAAAGAAGCTATGCTTTAACCACTAGCATGTATTAAGATGTGTAGTCTACTTGTGACCAACATGACTTTTTACAAGGTACTCTTGATGATTTATAAATCTTCATATTGCTAATGGTGTTAGTGTATTGAATATCTGAAATTTAGGTAGGGTACATATATAAGATAGTGGTTAGTATTGGAGAATCATATTATAAATTTTATTCTTATTAAGGTTGTAGAGGTTGCTCTCTTGATATGGCTAGGTCATATGTTTTTAATAATATGTGTAGCTATCAATCATTTTATGTGGATTTGTTCTCTTTTACTCTTATTATTACAAGTCACTATTATTGTTATATCTTTGACATGTATATTGTGATCCATTGTCATACATTTTCTTTATCAAAGTAATTTCATTGCAAGTGGCTCGGAGCTTTAATTTTGGGAAAGTGGCATATTTGATGAGTGCATATTCCTTTCAATGGGTATACATATCTAATTTTCGTACGAGGCTTGAATGAAAGGAGAAATTCAACCCTGATCTAAATATCTCTAAAAGAGTTGTATAAAAAGTTGAATTGTAAGATTAAATGGAAGTGCCTTGAGTAAATGATAATTGAAAGTGGAAATAGAGAGATAGAGAGATGCATGATTAATTTATGGCTTTATTGAGTTTTGATAGAGATTAAAAATGTTAATTATGGGAATCTTCAAGAGTGTAGAAGAAACTCTTGAAAGTAGATAGTGATCAAAGAATATTAGTTTGAGACTGTTCTAAAAAGGGTAGCTATTAGAAATGAAATCATAAAATTATAGTCCCTCTTGAAAATAGTTAGATAAGTCCAAAAATGGCTCATTAGATAAGTTTGGGGTCTGATATTTTTTGAAACTCTTCATCAATAGCATTTGTCCAAAAACCTCTTTGATGCACACAAATGTAGAATATTTTATTTTTTTATGAAACCTCGATATAGCTTCAATTCCTAGAAATACATCCAAGACAAAAATAAATACGCAAAGTTATTGTCTTAAGCCCTTTAAATGGAAGTTGTTATGAATATTAATGATAAAAATCAGGGGTCGATGTAGTTCTAGTACATGTGAGTAACTCATCTTAATGTATTAGTGAAAACTTAACCTTATCTCCCTATGCTTATTAATAAATACTATATGCTCTTTGATTAATCCAATCCTTTTTATGATATAAACATATAACCTTAAATTTTAATATATAAAAAGTATAATAACAACAAAATGAATAAGTTTCGAAACAAATATACAATAAATATATTTAATATATATGTTTGAAAATGATAAATAACTTAAGATGCATGCATATATATATATAATCTTTAAATTCAAAATTTAATACAAATTCATATATAAATTAACCATGAAAAGGCATAAAACTAACAATAAAAACATGAAAAAACATAACATGATAACAGAAAGTATCCAAAACAAATTGCCCACTTTCAAATGAAATATGGACTAAAACGAACTGCCATAGATAGATGTATGCAATTGCATATATTGTAACTTTGGGAGTAGGGTCGAAATGAGTTGTACTTACATGAAAATTGATGAATATAAAGTTAGATGGAACGCGAACAATGCAATTTAATGGAATTTGAACTTACAAGCTTTGAAAATTATCTTATATTGTTGGGATTACATATAATTTAAATATCACTATTGTAGTAATGCGACCGATACATTGATGCACCTTAAAAAATAATAGTTATAATATTAATTCAAAGAAATCCTTTAGTAATTGAAATTCAAACTCAAAAAATATTAGCAAGTTATTGTACGTTTTAAGCTTTTTAATATTATTAATTTAAAATTAAAATTAATTAATTAATATATATATTTTAAATAAATCTATTAGAATATAGTGATAGATATTATTTTCGAGGTACTCACAATTCAATATAATATAAGTGTATCGAAAATGATATTGTATTTTACATAAATTTATCTAAGATATATATACTAATTAAATATATATTTTAATTTTGAAGACAAATTAATTTTTTAAGTAACATTATATTATAAAATTTTAATTATTTATTACTTTTATATTATAATTTTAATTATTATTTTTATATTCTATCATATCATTGTTAATGTTAAATATTTGTTATTTAATGAAGTTAATTATGATTGTAATTATATTCCATATTTGAATATGTTTTACAATTTTATAAGTTATTTTAAATATTAAAACAAAGTCAAAAGGGAAGTATTTGTATATTATTTATATAGAATAAAATTAGTACCCCTTTTTTTTTTTAATAATTTTCATATTGATTTTCTACCTTTACTTTTATACATTTGTTTGAAATTAATATTTCATATTATATGAAGGAGATAGAAAATAAGTAAATAAATAAAAAATAATTGATTTTCATAGTGGCGATAATATAAACTAATTTTAAAATAAAGAATTACATTTGAATTTTAAACATCAAAATAAATTTAGGAATGGCCAATCTACATACCTAAATAATATAGAGAAGGATAAATAATATCTGAATTTAAGTTTTTCAAATTGATAAGGTAAACATAAAAAAATGCCTTTTGTATTATTGTTCTATGTTATCCTTTACAAATTATTTCTTTTGATTTTTTCACTTTTTAACTGGTTGTCTTATTTATTTTTTATAATGTCAACTTTAAATGAATTCTTTTATTTTAAAGTAAATAAAATTACCACAATAATAAATATAATTCAACTATCATATATTCCAAGCATGGTAAATAAATAAATAAATTATTTTATTTTAAAATAAATAAAATTACCACAATAATAAATATAAAATAAATAAATTAATTTTTTATTTTAAAATAAATAAAAATACTATAATAATAAATATAATTCACCTATTATATATATATATATATATATATATATATATTCTAACATGATAAATAAATAAATAAATTCTTTTATTTTAAAATAAATAAAATTATCACAATAATTAATATAATTTACTTATCATATATTCTAGCATGGTAAATATATAATTAGGATTTTTTATTTTGTAAATAATTTTTTTATAAAAAAATTATAATACAACTGTCATGTTATTAAATAATAATGGGTCAATAAATAAATTAAAAGTAGACATAGATTTTTTATAATGTCAACTCTAAAATAATTAAATATTAACATACTGATGCCATTACACAAAATTACCTCCCAGCTGTCACTATAGGAACACCTATCGGTGTAATTAGATTTTAGAGTACCTTATATAATTTTATACATTATAATGAATAAAACCACAATTAAAATATATAAATTATGAATGTTTTTAACATAAATCTTTAACGATTATAATAATGAAAAAAAATTATTAGCAATTTTTTTATATATATTCAAGTTGGTGAGTCTTGTGCCCTATAATAAAGGAGAATACCACAAAATAAAGAACATGAAATAGGATTAAAAATCTAGGACAAGCATGGTCATGATGCCAGATATGACACAACAAGACAAGCAAACTAAAAAATAGACCAAAAGAAAGAACTATCCAACACAACTAAGTCCCTCACTTATCCTCTTTAATGTGAGATTGAAGTATCTTGGAGGGAGGATTAGGGTTGAAATGCCCTTTTTTCTTACTTCTCACTACAGTCCAATCTTCTTGTTTACACAAATTCCCTAAAACTACACTAAAAGAAATACACTTATCAATTGATGAGCCTCTAGAAGCATTGTTCCTACTATCTAAATCCACAATACTAATCTCAATTGTCCCAGCATCCTCAGTTACCTTAGAGGGTAGAGGTGGAGACACGACAAGAAGCAAACGAGCTTTAAGATCTTCCACTTGATTAGTTTCTGCAACTACTCTTAATGGCTTATTAGGAATTTTGTATGAAAAAATTGTAAGTAGATCATCAAATGCATCCTTCCACCACGAAGAATCCACTTTACGCTTGGAGCTATGGAAAGAGGTGGCCAAATGACCAATTTTGAAGCACTTCTGACCCCTAAAGGGCAACCCTTCATAATCAAAGGTTTGAGACCAACACTGGCCATCGACTCTCAGTTCAATCATTGTTAGAAGGTCTTGGGAGATATTTAAACAAACAACCCTGGCAAAGGTGGTGTAGGAGAAGTTAGAGGTAGAAGCATCAATGTCCAACATGTCACCCAAGGTTACACCAATAGCTGATAGACAAGAATTAGCCAAAAATTGGAGAGGAAGGTACGGTAGTCGAACCCAGATGGATTTGATGGAGAGGTTTTCAACCAAAGGGTTAAAAGTGGGAAACCAAGGTTTCAAAAAGAGGAGGTGTTGATCCCAACTCCAAGATTTGGCTTGAAGAATCTTATTACAATCAACAATACTATCAAAGGCCATAATAAAGAATCCTTTGGCAAAAGGGTAGAGTTCTATGTTGTCCTCTAAAATTGATCGCCATGAATCAGAGATCCACTGATGAAGGGTTAGAAGGCTTAGCCAAAATATATCAAATCTACACATTAAACCCCTAGTTTCAAACAATTCCTCATTATCGAACACCTCCTCAAGGGCCTCCTTATTGAAAGACGCAACCGAAATAACCTTTGCAGTGCTTAGATGAATACCTGTCATCCCAACCTTCTCCACCTAAGAAGCCATTGTAGTGAAAGAAAAATCTACCGCACGTGAAGCAACTCTAGTAAGGTGGAAGGAGGAGTTAGAACACTAGAATCTTGCGTTATACCCCCTTCAATGACCCCCACATTCATAATCCTCAGTAGATCACCATCAGATAATGGTAGATGAATTGCCACCTTACCTGTTATCACTCCTGACTGACCAGTTATGCTTAGAAAAACCCCAACGTTGGTAAGGTGCATGATAGTTATTGTGATCCTTCAACTTCTTTTTTATCCTCTATGATTTTTACTATGACTGTTGGATACATAATTTTTTATGTTTTTTGATCATTCAACTTTATTATGTACATATTGATGAGCTTTACTGACTAGCACTAAGCCTAACTAAAAAATTATATGTTAATTCATTAAACTCACACCAAATCTCATTTAGTTTAATAACTAGCACAAGTTTTATTAACAAAAATAAGATCATAAAAAATGTGATCACTTCCTAGGGTTTACATTGACCCCACATTGATACAGTTTCCATCCTTAAGCAATCGATTGATAATTTTTTCCTATATAATTATTGACAATTTCATTCAAAAACATTTTTTTTAAATTTTATATTACTTAAACACATAAAATATAAAATCTCAAAAGGTTTTCATAATATTCGGTTTTTCTTTCCAATATAAAAAGGAGATATCCATTATAAAATTGTAAGATAAAGATTGTATATGAGACTCATGCATATTATTAATAAAAATAGAACCATATCATCATTAATCAAAGTATTAGTGAATTTAGAAGCTTTTGGAATCACATGGGATTAAATGAAATTATGGATTATGAATACTAATCATTATTACTTAATGAACTTGAAACATATGTTGTATTATATAAATTTTAATTAAATTAGGTTTTTTTTAACTAAGAGTTATGAATTATGATTATTTTTTAGTGGAGTTATGAATAGTGTAGAATACATTTTTATAGAGGTCGAATTTCAGAATTGATGTCGGAACACAAGAAAAAGTTTAGTCCTCAAAAAAGACTAACACAACAAAACTCCATTAAAAAATAAAAGGACAAACAAAAATGTCCATAAAGAACTCTTAACAAAATAATATTAAAGAAGAATAATAAACAATAAAACTGACAACAAATAACAAAAAGTAAATGAAAATGAAATATTATATGGATAACACTCTAAATAAAAAACTAAGACAAAGACATTCCAAACCAACCACAATTATCTAACAAACCTAAGAAAAAATAAAAAGAATAAAAGAGTCATCCGCAAGTAGGAATCGACTTTTTCTTAGAAAAGAGCTCCTCAATCTTCCTCTGAAAACCATCTCTATCTAATTATAATCTCTATTTTCTTTTTATTATATATCTATTATTTTAAAAATTTATTTATTTATTCATAAATTAAATAATGATAATAATATTTATATTCATATAAAAATTAACATTAAATTATGGAACTGCAAAACTAAGATAAAGTCGTTCCAAACCAGCTAAAATCATCAAACAAATCTAAGAAAAAATAAAAAGAATAAAAAAATTATTCGCGAATAAAAATCAATTTTTTCTTAGAAAAAAAGCTCCTCAATCTTTCTCTGAGAACCATCTCTATCTAATTATAATCTCTATTTTCTTTTTATTATATATTTATTATTTTAAAAAATTATTTATTTATTTATAAATTAAATAATGATACAAATATTAATATTCACATAAAAATTAATATTAAATTATGGAACTACAAAAATATAATGTAAAGTAGAGAGAAAAGCCTTCTTTATATATATAATTTGTTGAAGAATATTTAAATAATATTATAATTTAAAATTTCTCATTTAATCATAATAATTAATGTATATGATATGTTATAATTGTTACATATTTATAAAGGGATAAGGGGATGTGAATTTAATAAAATAAATATTTTAAAGCTTTAAAATAATAATTATTAATGTATAAAAATTAAAATATTTATTTTTAATTAAAAATATAATTTAATTTTTTAAATGTTAAATTTAATATTATAATATATATATAAATGTTTTACAAATAATTATAAATTATAAATATGTTAAAATAATAAATCAATATTATAACATTCCCTAAATTATTTTTCTTTCATTATTTTTATTAAAGCCCTGGACCCATATTAAAAAAATGGATCACAAAAAACCTAAAATGTATGGAAGTATCTGGTAAAATATTAACTAAAAAATATCATAGAACGTGAGAAAAATAAAAACCTAAAATGTATGGAAGTATCTAGTAAAATATAAACTAAAAAATATCTTACAACGTGAGAAAAAAAAGTGGTCAACCAAATGCACTCAAGCATTCAATAAAATATTAAGTTAAAAATAGGTTATGATGAGACAAAAGGAAGTGGCCAACCAAGTTTACCGTACTATCATTATCTTTATTTTATTTGATGGTAATCCAAGTTGGTGCTAATCCAAGGCTATATATCAAAACTGTAAAAAATTGGCAACATTTTTTATATTAGATAGGTTAATGAATAGGTTTTGAAAGGCATCGTAGATTTATATAAAACAGAGAATTAAAATAAAATATTAAAGTTTTGATGGGACGTTTATGTTAGCGATAATTAAACGGGTGGTAAGATCTTTTCATTACAAGAATTTTCACAAAAAATAAATTGAAATGAAAATTTATTAGAAAACTTTTGTGAAGTTTCCACCAAATTTATTTTAGGGACTTGGCCCCTTTTTCGTTGATATTCAGAGAATTATCACGGGGTCCCTCCGAACGAAGAGACATACAGGAACGCTGGGTCTTGCTTTTTTTCCTTTTTTCTTTTTTTAAACCACTGACCATCCTTCCTTGTTCTCAGTGTGAAGAGTTGATGAGGCTTCTTCAACTGGGATGTAGGGCTAGGATTTATCTTTCGTTGTTGTCTTTGGATTAGTATCTGCCCTAAAAGAATCCGGATCTAGGATCTCCTTCGAAGAGAAGGCTAGAATTGGTACAACCTTCCTTGGAGAGATTAAATCGACCAACAGTTCATATTTGAAGTGTGACGAGATTTTTAAATCCTTGATTGAAACAGGGGAAGTAGGGGCTTCAAAAGAAGAGGCAGAATCCTCAATATTAGTAGCCCACTCTTCGACTGCAGCGAACACTATGACGTTTTTGGGGATAAAATCTTTCTACCAAGAAGAATCTTTCTTTTTTCTGCAGAAGCTACAGTTTTTGGTCAAATGCCTAATGCCGAAACAACTATGGCAACAAAACAATAAACCTTCATAGTCAATAGCTTGAGACCAAGTGAGATCTCCAACTTTCAGGGTGATTTTTCTGGAAGGTTCTTGGAGGTATCAATGTTTACCAAAATCCTAGGAAATGTGGCGAGGGAGAAAATATTGGTATCTGGATGCATTCGCAGATACCCACCTAGGAATCTATTAATAGCCTCCAGGCTAGATTCCATTAAAAATTGAAGCAAGAGGTTGGGCAGACGAACCCAGATGGGTTTTATATGCAAAGGTTCATTGAGGGGATTGAAGGTAGGGGACCATGGTTTCGTGAGCAAGGGATGGTGATTCAAGCTCTAAGGTAGACCCTGAATCTTGTCCTTATCCCCAATATTAGCCTTTAACACAAGGGTAAATATCAAGTTTACCAGAGAGAAGGGGTTTTTATTGCTTCGAGATCTAGCCGTTAAGATCTTGGAGCTTTGGCCAGAGATCCACAAATCTGCAGATGATACCCCTGGTAGAAAAATATTCCTTTGATTTGAGAACAACATTGGTTTCTTCTTCGTCAAAAATTACTCTTGAGTCAATAGAAGCAGGGGTGAGAGGTTTGGGATCCAATTTAGGAGCCGACGAGAGATGACGTCAATGAAAGAGGTGGAACTGCATAGTTTTAAGCGTATTTGACAATAAAATGTTTAAGGTGGAGTGTTAAGTTGGAATGTTTATTATTTGGACAGTAAAGTTATAAATTTGTAGACAATCTTTGACCTTATAAGATGTATATTTTTTAATTTGTTATAATTGTATGATTTTAAAAAGAATAAAGGTTACAATGTCATTAGAGTATTTGTTTTGAGTTGACAAGTTTTGTTTGTATAGTAGTGGTAGAGAAGTGTTATTTGATTTAAAAAGTATATAAGTACATAAGTTTTGTTTGTATAATAGTGTTAGAGAATTGTTATTTGATTTAGAAAATATACACTATTAATTGTAAGCAATGAATATATGAATATATCATGGGACAATTGTAACTTGTACAAATTGTATAATAGAGTTTAATATTGATTATTTCATGATATACATATAACCCTACATACAAATTACAATTTGCTTTAGATATGCAACTTTCAAAGGAGAGGTACTAGAGTGTGGGTTTTTTTCCCAAATCTCGAGTGACAAGGTTGTTGTAATTTTGCGAAGATAGATACTGGAGTTGCAATATTTGATTGTTTGTAGTCAATTATCAATTCATATGTTTGCAAAGAATGTTGAAATCCATATAAAAGACACTTATTTGTTAATCCTCATGGAAAAGAAAAGATAAAAATGTGAGTTAATAAACTCTGTTTTAAAATGTTGCGTAAGAAAGGGAATGTAAATATGTCATCATCATAAATCTTGTCCAAGTCTTCAAGTACTAGACGTTTTAATGCATACACATCTTGATCTACTAAGAAGAGTGGTGAATTATGGTTTTGTCTATCTTCATCCATGCAAATCCCTTATATACAACAGTGTGTTGATTTTAGCTGAAAATATGAAAATAAAAACAAATGTAAGAAACTTAAAGGAAAAGAAGTATTTTTGAAATAGTGTTGAGGGGAATGGTCTAGTGTTTTGTGAAGACACTTTCAATTGTACTAAAATGAAAATGTTATTAAAATATCTTGTTGATACAGAAATAGACAGGAGACTGGAATTAAAAATATGTCCAAGTCATTTATTCACATTAACATGGGTGTAATGCAATAAAGTAGTGTATATTTTATGTAGTGATGCTTCTAAGAAAGTGTTGTAGGTGGCCTAATAATTTCTCTCTGACAATCTATTGGGTGAGCAGTGACTGCTATAGGATGACCTAGAAGTGTTATATAGCCATATCCTTCTTCAATTGGTGGATAGGGATAGGGATATGAAGTTTTATGGCGTCAATGATAGAATAGCCACAGTCAGTGGTGAAAACATGCCTGTTATCAAGGACACTCTCTTTGAAGTTTAAATATCATTTGGAGAAGGAAGCACACTTCATTTCTAAATATTCTACAAGGCACCATACTCCAATATTAGAACAACTAGGAAAGTGAATATTGCTACGCCTTATTAGAATATATATGGAAATGTTTGCAAGAGTGGAAACTAACAACAATATATAGGGAAAGCCTTGCAAGAGTAGAAAAGGAATGAAGTTATTTTGTCTTAGGATACCCTAAATACAAAATGAATGGAACTTTAGCTTCACCATACATGGGTAACCTACATGTGTAACAATTCCCATCTCACTAGTTTTAGTCATGAGACATCCTTCAATAATAGAACCTAAGTATCATATATAATACATTTTACTTAGTATTCATTTATACAGATATCCAAACAAAATACTCATGCTATTCCAAAATGTGTAATTACAAGGGGATATTATGAAGGATCTCTAAACAAGTTCGCTACTATGCTCAATATGTAAATGATCATGATAACCCAACACATCATGAAGTAGTGTTCACTGCAAGGATGGAAAATTCTTTTTAGTGATCTCAAATACAAAATAAGGCCTATTGATTTGAGAATATTTTAAGTGGTAGAGACATATAAATATAGAGAAAGAATGCACAATCAGACCTTATTTCTATTAGGAAGGGCGAATATGTGATCCTTATGCTTTATGCATAATATATTGTTTCCATCCATAATTCATCTATCTTCATCGATGTGAATTCCTTGTATACAATAGTGTGTTGATTGTAGATGAAAATATGAAAACAAAGACAAATGTAAAGTGACATATGTAGAAGAAACTTAAAGGAAAAGAAATATACTCTTTCAACAATACTGGAATGAAAACGTTATTACAGAGCTAAGAATGCATCTGTATTTTGTTCAACGTAATTATATGGATATTAACTACTAGTGAACACATTTAAGGAATAAAGACATTTGAACCAGTACATGATTTTATTCTAGGAGAGAGAAAGATGTCTCGAATGGCTAGACACATAACACCAATCTTGTGAGATATACAATCGCTTGGAGCATCATCTCAAGTGACTAATGCAACAAATTTTACATGACTTGTTTGGATAAACTTTTGAGTTATAGACTTCCTATAAACTATATCATCAAATATAGTCTAATAATAAAATTTATTCAGATTATTATTTTTATTTTTCAGCTAAAATTTGTTCTATAAATTCAATAGTGTCTCCCTTGGCTTGAAACTAAGTTGCTTATACATAAAACAATGTATTTTTCTATGTGGAAATTTAATGTACCATAAAAACAAGAACCATAACCCCTTCCATCTTAAATATCAACACGAGAAATAAGACAACCACAAGCTACTCATTTAAATTTACTTCATACACAATATTTTATTATTATCGCCAATTCAAAGGTCACCCTATCTCAACATTCTATAATACTTCACTTCTAAAAATACATCTTCACATAGACCAAACCACTTGGTGTCTTTATAACAAAAACATGTTGCTTACCAAACTCAATAATCACACATATGTTAACAAGGTAATGATCTTAAGACTTTATATTTGTTTATTGGATTCTATTGTAAACAATATAGTAAATAACCATTGAAAATATGTACATATATATTCATGTTTTTCTAATCTACAGAATTACATATTTAAGGTAAAACAAATACTTGTTAACCGATGCAGGCCACAGAGGTGAAAGCCATTGAATATGCACAAATTGCCATCCTGGGATAGATTTACTTGCACACAAGAATGTGTTTTATAGGCTATTAAATAATGAAATTATATTTTACTACTTCATTATTTTTTGATTTTGGAAATAATAAATACTATTAACCACATAGTTGATACAATATCCTTGCGCTATAAATTTTGTTTAAGAGGTTCATATGGTACAACACCATAAAGGGATAGAATATTTGGATGATGGAGCTAGGAAAGCATGCAAGCTTCATTCAAAAAATCAGATTTATATCAATCACACCATAGAAATAAATTGAAGTGTATTTTCAATAGCACCACACACACCTGTTCTTGCCTTTGCACAACAATATCATTCAGGCATCTTCACTTTTACTTAACCATGGTAGTTGTCATTATAATTTTCCATTGTTTCAGTCTCACAGTGTTTTTAGCTACCTATGATAAATATTAATAATGTCACATACCTGAAACAACAAAAACTGTTGATTTAGAAAGCATATATGAAGGAAATCTAAAGCAACCTTTCAACCTCCTATGAAGTTTGAATGAAAACTAAATCAGTTCACAAATGTATGGTTAAAGGATGAAAAGAAATCTAATTTGATATTTTCACAATTTTAAGATGACAAACATTGAAAATTTCCAATTCATAAAAAGAGTAAAATAAAATCCGGATAGAATGCTAAGTGTATTTTCAACATTTGTTTGGTAGAAAAGTGAATATTTATTTAAAATCCATTGCCTTCTTTTATAGAATACCATATCAATTCTTTTTTAAGTGTACTCTGCGTACAATGCAAGTTTAATTTAACTCCATGTATCCTTAATAAAATAAAATAAAATCTAGATAGAATGCAAGTTTTGATTTAGCTCCCAATCTGTCATGAATCTAGATTGTCAGTTGTCTTTAGGGAAAAATTTGGCATGGCACTTTAAAGGTGGATTTCAAAACCCCCTTCTGAAATCTCACAACGTCATTGAATGTTAGCTTGAAGTCCATTGTTGTAATTCCAAAAGTAAACATTATTGTTAGGTTTAATATTGTAAAGCCTGCATTTTCTCTGCATTCGTTGAATCCATGTGTGTTTTGACCTTTATCTAGTTCATTTTTCATAGGAAATACTGCTTAGGTGAGGTAAAATAAATTGTAGACATTTGTCTTTTTTTTTTTCTTTTCTAAAAATTACCAGAAGTGGAGCATGTAACTCACATTTTGAGTGCAATTGTAAAAACAAACAAAATGGCTTGCTTTGATATTGAAGATCCTTAAGACAAACTTACTAGTTTTTGCTTCCATGAAAAAGATTGATTCTAAAAAAATCATCAAAATTTTGAATCCCAAATACCTTTTTATGCATATGGTATTATTTTCTATAGGTTTTTTGCACTACCCAACTGGATGTCAGGGTTGTGTCTAATGTCTATTTTATTTTTGATGTAGCTACTAAATTGAATGTATTTCACTTTACAGTGACTACAGGTGTGGGATTTGTATCAAATGCAATAGGGTTTTCTACTACCAAGGATGTGCCTCTGTGAGAGATTCTTTAGTTCTATATTGTGGCCAATGTGCCCATTATGGGGATGAATCTTAACCTTATGTTGAACTATATTAGGTTTTACCATGTGAAAGGCTTAGTCTTTTTACATTGATTTTTGTTATTATTATTTTGATAAATAAAAATTGTATTAAATAGAAAGTTTCCAAGGTACATCTTACAAATACCCAAAGATTCCTCTTTCTTAAAATATAAGCAACTATTTTTTCCTATCATAGCAAGTTTTTATTTTTACATGCATGCAAAGATCTACAAGATTCTTTGCACACATACAACTCTAAGAACTTGCATGCATGCCTATTTTATGGTAGAACATGAATGCTTTTTTTTAACAGAGCATGCATGGATGTTCTTCAAAATGAAATAAAAAATAAGCAAATAACTGAATGAATCAGTAATAACAAATTTTATTTTTTCCCTCCAAACTTGGTGGGATGATTTCAAGCTACAAATCTTATCCCTCTTTTGGATTTGAGGTTCAATTAATTTCACTCGGAGAAGGGCTTCTCTGATCCTTTTTCCTCTTCAATGTTGGTTTTTTACTTTCTTCCAAGGGAAACTTTGTTTCCCATCTATGTTATTCATA
The DNA here is from genome assembly GCA_037957365.1 of Torreya grandis. Lineage (NCBI taxonomy): Eukaryota > Viridiplantae > Streptophyta > Pinopsida > Cupressales > Taxaceae > Torreya > Torreya grandis. The sequence goes on from JARHVA010009621.1 coordinate 153,521, forward strand.
GTGATCTCCATTTCTTGTGGATTTTCTAATTCTTCTACTTTTTCTAAGAGATTTTTTTGGTAGCACTCCTTCCTCAAATTCTTTATTTTGATCAATGGCTTCAACTGATGTGTGGTCCAATGTGGCTCCCTTCCACTAAGTAGCTTTTTATTTTCTCTTTCTTTGAACCACTTGGAAACCATTGTCGCTTGAGATAATGCCTAATGAATTTTGACTTGGAACTTGTAGACGTGGATATGCATCAGTTAGATGGCCATATTCAAAACATTGCATACATCTAAAAGCAATATTTTCATAGTCTACCTTTTGGGTTTTTGTTGATCCACCCAAAACTAATGAAAAATCATCAGGGAGCCCTTTACTCTAGTCCACAAACACAAAAATGTGGGCGCACATTGATTTAAATATTTCCTCTGTTGAGGAGTCTTGGCTATAAAAAACACTTATAATATCACTAATTTATTTTAGGGTTGGTAGGGTCTAAAAATGCAAAGGCAAATTTGGTAGTCTCATCCAAACTGGAATGTGGGAAAGGTTTTCAGTTAAGAGTTCAAAGTTTGGAAACCAAGGCTTCATGAACAATACCACCCCCTTATGAAACCATGGCCCCTTTTTGAAAATATCATCTCGTTCTGACTGGTTTGAAAACAAGGCAATGAAGAAATGTTGTGCACAAGGGAAGATTTCCACCTCTTTTGTTATTATAGGAGCCTAATGTTGGCTTATCCACTCATGTAGATTAGGAAGAGTAGGCAAAAATCCATTAAATCTATAGATTAACCCTCTTTCACTAAGCATATTTGTAAAATTTGATGTCTCCTCATCATCTGGGCAAATCATGAGGGGTACAACTGATTTATCAATAATAAAGCCTTGCTTTAAGAGAAAGAAGGAGAACATTACCCAGACCATGATATTTCTTTGTAGCTACCATATGTCCTTATTTTTGAAGATCCGTATTCCTTGTGTTTGTCATATGAACAATATTCAAAATAACCTCTTTGAATAAGGCTTTTCTATGAGTCTTTTCTTCACCAGATCTCCTACTTGTACTCTGGGAGGTTATCTTGGGTTCTTCTTCTAGGTGGTCCTCCTGTAGAATGTTTGTAAATCCTTTGCTCTTGCATGTATTTTTAGGGATGGGCTTGGGGCTTATAGTCAGTGGATCCCCCTTCAAAAGGGAAAAAACCTCTCTAGAACTCTTGCATGCATCCTTAGCTTTTGCTCTTGATGATTTCCCCATCTCTATTAATTTTTGTTATTATTATTAAAATTTGTGAGAGGGTTTTCTTATTTGGGTTGTGGTTGATTTTGGTATATTTAAAAATTGAGTATGATTCATGTAGTTTGTGTTATGGAGTGGATCCTTCATAACAAGAATTACACCAAATAGGTCAGGGTTGTTGTGTTTATGGTGGTTATAAGGTTTGGTGTTTGCACTATCACAGATGTTAAGGTTAATCTGAAGGGATTTGTGTGTGCTTTGGTGGTTGTATTTGGTACATCATTGCAAAAAATATTAAGATTTCCTAGCAATATAATTGGAAGTAGTTTCTTCTAGTTTTATTTGTTATTTTATCCAAAATAGAAAAACACGTGGAGGACATTAGGAACGTGATAATAGGTAAAAGTGTTTGGTGATTTAAAATTTGGGATTATACAAACTGAAGATCATTTTATTTTTCAATTTATGGTGTGAAAAATTTGGGATTATACAAACTGAAGATAATTTTATTTTTTAATTTATGGTGTGAAAAATTTGGGCTTTTTGCATGTTCTAGTTTCAAATACAAACGGAAAATTATTTTATTTTCAATTTATGGTGTGAAAAAATTGGGTTTTTTTCCATTATGTGTCAAAGTATCAAATTTTTATCTCAATATCTAACTCCTGATTAACAAACCCTATCAAAATTTCTATAGTGGTGGTTAAAGTTTTGGGATTTGTTAAAGCCCCAATTCTTTTTCTAGATATGCAGCTCTCTACAAACGAACCTTAAGTTTTAAAAAATCACTTTTTGGTTATTCATATTTTTTATTTTATGCAAATCACCTATTTTATTCTGCAGTGTTATTTATTTAATAAACTAAGGCAAAAAAATGATGTTGTAGCTTTACCTAAAAGAGAAACAAAAAAAATACCTATCAAGGGTAGTAGTAGCAGGCATAGTAGTAATAGGTGTCAAGGTGATTCACAACTACACACATTTAAAAGACTTGGTATAATTTACAAATTGTGTCAGTATCAAGGGAAGTGCAACACATGGCTACAACAAAATCAAGCAAGTGTGGCAACCTTTGCAAGAGTGACAAAGCTACGTAAATATTGTAGCCACAACTGTCAATGCTTATTCTTTACATGACAAGAATTTGTTATATTATTTTATTCTAATGAATTTTATATATATATATATTATTTTTTTTAGGTAATTTGACATCTATGCATTAATTCATACCCATTGGACTTGGTGATAGCAATAGCTTGCAGGTGTCATCTCACCCTCATTGCTTGTAATAACATGCAAGTGTCATCTTAGTCTTAGCCTAAGTACCATTTACTTTATCATAAATTTAAAGAAATTAAATATTGTTACAAAAAGTGTAGGTTAAATGCAACAAGTATTGGAGAATTGTAGTCTATGAAAAATTTAAATTAAAAAAAAACTTCTTATTCCACACAATTTATAGGGATTATTCACTATTTACTATGAATGGGCAAAATAATAATAATAAAATATGTACCCAAGAAGCTTCAACTTTATTTTCTGTATGCAATGAAAATTCCTTATAAAACACATTAATCTCACATCACAAACATTGGCAAATTTCAATTTATAAAAAAAGCAAGAGATTTGATCAGGGAAAGAGTAATAGATTAATCACCTTAATGGATAACAAGGAAAATAATATTAAAATGATATATGTCATTGACACATTACAAAATTACTTTAATTTTTAGTTACCAAGCAAATTGCATTAGATTGTCACAGATTCCCATGCAAATTAATTCACTGAGGTGAAAATAATAATACCCAATAGGTACGATTAACATCTTTTTAAAAAGTAGATATTTCATTCTACGATTTTTTTTCATATATGTAAACATTAGAAATCATGTTATTTTTAATAATGAATTTATGAAAAGAGATTCTACAATGATTAGTAAATTGTTTGTCATCTTCATTATTTTTATTTAGAATCCTGTTCATGGGAATCACCTCCATTTTTTTTGGATTATTGGGAGAGTGCTCTGTGTGCTATCAATTGGGTGCCTCCAAATCCTCAGTGTTATTGTTCTCTTTCTTAGGGTCAGGGTTAGAGTTTTTGTCATCATTGTTCTAGGAATAGGGGGGCTCCTTTGTGCATTCTCATCATCATTCACCTCCTCATGGTGGTGGCATGTTTGATTGTCTTAGAAGTAGTGGTGGTAACAGTTGGGGTGCTCTTCGACAAGGCAAGTTTCCACGCCTAGCTTTTGCCATTTCTCTTTATCGGTAGTTCAAAGAAACTAAAGAAACACAATAGACTGATGGGTGGGACCCTATCCCTGACATAACATATCCTCCAGATGGTAGTAAGTGGAGGGACAATATTGATAGTCCACCTCCTTCAATTGCCATGTTCACCATTACTACCTAATAGTCCTGTTCTTTGTATTTTGTGGTCCATATTTTTATCATACTTTTTCATTGAACCACACTTTTATTATGGCTATGATTATTATGCAACATTAGTTCGGCATTATTTTGATATTTATTAGTTAGATATTTTATGCTTTCATAGTTCATATAAATTAAATCTTACAACGTTTCTCTTAATGATCATGGGTAGTGATTCAAAATGTCGAACAAAAAAAGAGGAGTACAATTATTCTAAACGTTGTAGGATTTAATTTGTTGTTTTTTGAGACTTTATTTGACTTAACGTGACTTGCATTTTGGGATGTGATTCCCTCCCATTTTTTTAATTATTGGTAAAAGGGAGTTTTTTAAAAGGGACTCTACCCTTTTACAATTAGCAGACTAGGCCCACACAGGTAGAAAAAGCATTAAATGTATCAAACAAAGGCAAGCTAAATAAGGGTATAGCTAAAACACAACAACAAAACAATGAGACAACTGAAAAAAAACAACCCAACATAAAACAAATGGAGCAAAAAAAAAATAACACATTATCCTAACACTGAGAAAGCATCCAAACCGCAAAGGAAGCATTAAAAAAACACCAAAAAAAGGCACAAAAGACACCTAGAAGAACAATGCAACTTATCCAAAAGAAATTACCCATATGCTACAACTATTCTTCTTCCTCATCGAGAGAGAAGATCCTCCATGGTCCATTGCAAACCATTGCTCACCAAATTCTCCACTTCCACTCTTAACAACCCAACATCAATCCTACAACCTTTGTTTTTAGAAGTACATCCCACATCAACAAATTTTTTAAAAGAAAGCCTAGGAGGGGAGGAAGTTGCCTCAGCTAGAAGAGGAGGATTTGGAGAAAGACTAGGGGCTAACACAATCTTAGGAACATCCTCCAAAAGAGCCACTTGATTTTGAGAATCCTAAGATACCAAAGAGGAACAGGGAGGATGCAATAATTTATCATGATTATGCCACCTAAAGTCTTGAGCCAGAGTCCCTTCTTTCTTTTTCCAAATCTATTGTCTATGAGAAGGAGAGATACCATGCAACCTAGAAGGGAACCTAACAATCCGATGTCCAGGAAGATTATAGTGAAAACATCGAAACAAAAGACCATAGTTGAGAAATTGAGTCCACTTACTGTGCGAGGATAAAAGGTTCACTGAGTGGAAGATTGGTTTAGAGAAATCCATAACAACACATGCTCTGATAAATATGAGACCCCAAGAGAAGTCATCGACTTTCACAAAGGATCCCACTCTGTGCACCATATTTTTGATGTTCTCCTGTTTTCTTAGAATAGGTGGGAGATTATACAATTTGATCCACATAAAGCGTAGTTGAGGTTTATGTCGAGAAAGGGTGTCCATGGGTAGAAAAAATCCAAAGTTTTTGAAAAACCAAGAACCATTATCTTGAACAAAATCTCTATGAGAAGGGCTCTAGAACACCACATGGAAGAGCCCTGATCTAAGAAGCGTGAAAGAAGGAGAAGAAATACAACTTCAGGTTTTGGATGCCTAGGTGTAAAGCTGAGAAGATGAAACGAAGGAGTCGACACATTTCCCAAACAATGATTTACAACCAACCCCCTCCATCTCAGGGAAGGACTCCTTAGAGAGGGATAAATTAGGGGAATCCAAGGAAAATGAAATAATTGGTGGCACAAACCTTAGACTCACCCAAATAAGGAGGTGAGTCGTTCAAACTCGACGGTAGACAACTAACAATTAGTGGCACTAAGGATCCACCCATCTTCGAGACATCATTGGTAACAACTATTTGTCTAACAACTTCTCTTACCAACGAGACACCAATAACATTACCCATCGCATCAACCACCTCTGTTTGAATAGACCTTGTCACATCCCTGTTCGCATCTACCCCAGGGAAAGGCATTTCCAAAGCTAGAGAGTGAGGATCCACTTTTGCAGAGACTCCATCCTTTTAGTCGTTAGATAAAGGGATACCAACCACAATCGATAAAGAATTCTCAAAAACCCTCCATTCCCTTGTAGTTTGACCTCGCTCTAAAGTTTGGATTTAATCGCTGCAAAAAAACCCTTTTATAACCCCAACACCTTACTAGCAAAAACTAAAGAGATCGAAACACTGCACGCTGAATCCTCAAACTTCCATTCCACCTTTTGGTTTACCTACAAAGAATCACGCGCATGCTTCTCCAACTAATCGTCCAAATCTGAAACAGACTAAACATCCCAAATTTTTTAAAGGAGTCCGTTAGAAACAACTCGGGCAAGGTTTTTTAATTTTGAACTTATTTTCCCTCCGCATGACAGCCCAATAATTAAAAAACTTAGTTAACATTACAGTATTTTATTTTATTAATAAAATTGTACTTCTGAATTAAAAAAAATAAAAAGTAAAATGAACCAGTACTCTAGAACCCATTATTATTCCATTTGTGAGGAAGTGACAAACATGCAGACTAATAAGTTTCGTTGGGCAGAATCTGGTGAACCCGTTGGACAAAGAAGATGTAGCCATCGTGATTCGTGGCAATAAGACCAAACTTGACATTAATGCATTTATTAAACTCCGTGAACCTTCCCCCCCATTAAAAACGAATGCATAATTATTTTATGGGTTGGACGGTCAGGTCGGTGCTCATAACGTCCCATCGCATGTGATCTTTAAAATATTCTGGACCTTATCCCAATCTCCATGCTAAGTAGCTTTTAAAGTGGTGATGGAAGTTAGGTATTGTATCTATTGTAATCTCATAAACGGAAGTAAATTATTGCTTCGCTTGTGGACGGCGTCTCCTGGCATTGTTGCTGACAGCGAAGTGCGCCCACTAGGAATAGCTCCACCAGACATCATTATGTTCATCCTCATCCTCATCCACATCCTCTCTTGAAGTTTCTGGATTCATTATATAACACCACAATTAGCCTGAGAGGGAATTGTTTTGATTAATACACAGTATAGTAAATTATCAGGGTGTGAGTGATGGCAGTGGGCATAGCATTTGGCAGCTTTGAGGATACGTTTAAGTTTGAGTCGTTGAAGACGTATATTGCAGAGTTTATCTCCACTCTGCTCTTCGTCTTTGCTGGCGTGGGCTCGGCCATGGCCTACAGTACGCTTCCTCTGCTCTTTCTTTTATCACATTCAAAAGTTTTAAACCTTCGATTCATCCATTAATTTCTTCTTTCTTGTAATGCAGATAAGCTCACATCGGACGCAGCTATGAGCCCCGCGGGTCTGGCCGCGGTTGCACTGGCTCATGCCTTGGCACTCTTCGTGGCGGTCTCCATCGCGGCGAACATCTCCGGCGGCCACGTCAACCCGGCGGTTACTTTCGGGCTGGCACTGGGCGGCCACATCACCCTACTCCGCGGCGTTTTGTACTGGATTGCTCAGCTTCTCGGCTCCACCGTTGCCTGCCTCCTGTTGAAGTTCACCACCGGCGGTTTGGTAAGCTTTTAATTCGGATAAGATGGGTATGGTTAACGTAGTGAAGTTAAAAGTAGTGAGTGATATGAATGGTGTGTGCACTGCAGACGACCCCGACTCATAGCGTTGCGGCGGGCATGAGTTCGGCGGAAGGAGTGGTGATGGAGATAGTGATAACGTTCGCACTGGTGTACACAGTGTATGCAACTGCTGCTGATCCGAAGAAAGGGGATGTGGGGATCGCCGCTCCCATCGCCATTGGCTTCATCGTGGGAGCGAACATCTTGGCGGCAGGGCCCTTCTCAGGCGGATCAATGAACCCTGCGCGCTCCTTCGGCCCTGCGCTCGTCAGTGGTGACTGGACGGACCATTGGGTCTACTGGGTGGGTCCCCTCCTCGGTGGAGGGCTTGCAGGCATCATCTATGGAGCCATCTTCATCGGCACCCCCACCCACGTTTCCCTCGCAACAACGGACTACTAAGATATCATCTCTGAAACCCCAGTGGAGGTGTGAAATAATATGTACACATTCGGCCTGATTCATGCGATATAAGGAGGGAGTTTATGAGAGGCAGTTGTATTGAAAGGCGCTTTTCCATTAACTTGCTGCTTCCAGACCACCTTTATGCTCATTTTGCTGTTGAATGAAATATTCCTTCCAATCGATTTCCCATTAACAAACTTGATGGCTTGGTAACGAATCTTGAACTGAGCACATAAGCCAAAAATCCAAAAACAGTGAGCACATAAGCGAAAATCACAGACTAGTAATTTGGGTGATATTTCATGTTTTATTATTGAGACTATAAAAGATGCCTCAAACCATGTGTAGTAATAAATTTGGCATTACAAGGACACTCTAAACCCTATATGCACATCCGATAAGAAAATAATTGAACATAAGAATCAACGCTTCATTGGATTATAGACTAAACTAGTAAATAGATAATGATATTAATTTGTATGAAATGCCACAACGGTATAAACATACCAAACTAAGAATCAACGCTTCATTGGATTTTAGATTAAACTAGCAAATAGATAATGATATTAATTTGTATGAAATGTCAAAATGGTATATGAAAATGGAAAATGGAAAAGTACAATGTAAAAGAAGAAAAATAGTAAATTTAATTCAATGAAATTTAAAAGAATATATATTAAAAAAATATGTTAAAACAAATTATATTTTTTTGATGTTTCATATATTTTATTATATTTATAAATTTATTATAAGGTCATTTTCTATTTAATTTTGAAGATTAAATAAAGTAAAGAAAAAAAAAGTAATTATCCAAGTTTAGAGTATTGTGGAAGGAAAGCATTGGACTAAATATTTGGGAAGAACAAACAACTCTTGAAAGAAATTAAAAGCCAAATATCTATAATCTTTATAATTTGTGAAAGTTTGGAGAGAGTTTTACAAGTTTTTGAAGAGAAAAGAATTGCTCCTTATCTCATAGTAAGGGGAACATCTAAATACAAATAATCTATGATTTCTTACTACATGGAACAAATCTGACAAATATAATGTATTTGAGGAATATGGTGATATGTTTATGTAGAAGTGGTGTGAATAAACTTCGAATTGTGTTGATGGAACCTTCCAGTTGTAAAGGTAATTTGAGCCTAGTGTAGTGTGGAGGTTCGATGAGCCCATCTTGAAAGTGAAGATATGAACTATAATAATGCTAGAGCTTTGAGGAAAGAGGTTTCCAAAGCTCTAATCATTTGGAGAAAAGGTTGACTCTATAAATCTAATCATTGATGCCTTATTCATCTCCCTTTTTTATACCATCTATGAGAAAATTGTGTGGATGTCTACCCATGGCAATATTTACAAGGACTAGTAGAGTGGAATTCTTGGCATTGTAATAACCTCCCATATTTTTTTTAATTAGAAACATCGAGATAAATTAACTACGATGCAAGGATTCCAAAGAAAACTAGCAAGAAAAACACAACAAAACTTATAATTGTATAATAGCTAACACAAGAACTAGACTAAATTATAAATCACTAATGACAATATTAGGAAGCAATTATTGATTTAATACTCAAATAGGGGCAAGTCAGTGTATAAATAATACCCTCACATTCTCCTCTTTGTGCCCTTCCTATATGGCCTTCTTATCAGAGCCATTACCAACTTATAGTCTTCCCTGAGTCCCTATACATACTATAAAATTGTTTGCACCTCATAGAGTAAATCAAAAAGAGTTCAAAAAACAATGCAAGGGAGAAAGAGGTTCATTAGACGAATCATCATACTAAGCTTTCTTAAGCAATATCTACAAAACTTTAGTTAATAGCTAGTATCTGGTTGAGGACTATTTATAAAAGCAATGCAATATAAAGTATTTTATCCTTTATGTTTCACTTAATATTAGAACAAATAAAAACCATACTAAAGTTCTATCCATATGATCATTGTACCATGATCATGGTTAAGAATCTCTGCACTATATTCTTGTACTCTTGAAATGACAATAATTATAGATTTAGGTTATATTCATATGTTCACTTTTAGAGTTTAGGCAAGTCTTATTTAGTTTCACAATGATGGATGTAACCGCATAAGTGGCCATCTCATCACTATTATATTCAAATCAAGTTCATGCATGTTGCCCATTAACCATCTCATAAGCCTTGGTATAGACATCAAAACCTTACTTCTAAGTCTTATGTGTCACTTGGTATATTCTTGAAACACTAATGAAACCTATCATAATAGTATAAAATTCATTTTGTCTTAATGTTTCAATAACCATGCCTAAGATTTGCATGTGAATCTTTATAAATCCATTTCTGCAATCAGTGTAATTGGTATAACTATCAATTGCACCAATGATACTTGATAACCCATATTTTGGAATGATTTCTTAATTATTTAAACAAGATAAGTAAGTTACATTCAGTCCGTTATGACCCTTAAGTTTACTTAATTTATCTTGGTCATTTGCAAATGATATATTATTATAGACAATCATTGCAATGATTCACTATTGGAAATGATAAACCATTTACTTAATCCTATTTGCAAGTTATCAATTATGACATCAAGGTTGGCATAAAAGTCAAGACTCACATCTAAGCCTTCATGAGTAACTATCAATGAACAGGGTTCCAATTACTATAACCTTCCAAATAAGTCACTTTGGTTCAAGAAGAATATTATAATAAATGAACGACATTACATGTTTTTGTGTTAATTTCATTGATAAATTCACTTATAATTAATCAACAATAAGATCCAATTAAATCATAATTACTAATAACTTGGTTACAACAATTGTTAAGCCTTCTAGACATTAATAGCCAACTAAGTATTCTTTTTATAAATACTTAAACTTCTAATTATTTTTGCCTTTATAAAGGTGTAACCGTAGCTTGCCAACTTACTTCTAATCATAAATATATGATAATTTTGAATACTTTATTAAAATAAGTTGAACACAATAATAGGTATATCTCAAATCTAAGTAGTATCAATACACTATTGAAATCTTAAGATAAAATCATATTCTTTCACAATCATCATTCTAATAGTCATCATTTTAGAGCTGCAATACTAACACATTCGTACTTCTTTTCCATTTTAAGCAAATAAATATTAAATGAAACTTTAATGCTTTCATCCACCACCATATTGGCATAAAACATATGTACTTATTAAGCACTATGAGTATTAAGTTCACACATTCAACCATAGAATCAACATCAATGGGAAACGTTCTACTATTATGCATGCACATTCACTAATAAAACAACTCCTCAATATATCAAATAATGTTACTAAAAGATAGACCATTAGTCATTAAATTATGAATTAACTTAATATTAATGAAACTATTTAAATTATTAGGTGAGAAAAATAAAACATTTTTGTTAAAAAATGATACTTCATCCAGTCAAATCATATTATCATTAAGAGAGATTAACCAATACATATATCAAATCTTAAAGATTGTTATTATATAGAGGTTAATATCAAATGTTCATCCAAATAAAATCCTAAATAAACTCAAGCATAATGTAAATCCTCTGCTATGAAAGATCAATTGACACCTGCCTATCTAGTCCCAATGAGCCCAACCATAAGTGGTCCTAAATCACCCCAACCATCAGTTGGTAGTGGATATAAGTAGCAAGGTAGGTGATACAAAGGATGAGAGCAAAAAAATTCTAAGATTGACTTGAAAAAGACATCTGCTTATATAAACTAAGGAGAAGAATTCATTCACATTCTAGTTCATAGAGATTAGTGTCTCGACACCTAATCCAAATGCTACAACTCATAACCTTGAGCTTCACATATTTTATATCACTTTTTATTCAAGTGAATACAACATGAACTTCAACTATATACATTTCATAGCCTTTAAATTAATTTCCATTCCACTAAACTAGGCAATCTAGAATAAAAACATAGTTCTTCATATATCGATAACTGATAAATGAAAAAGATAAAACCACAACCACCTACTATAAAATCAAACTTTTATAATAATAACTATAAAACCCTCAAATCACAAGACATAAAATAATAACCCAAAATTCAAGTTCAAGCAACTAGGTAAACAACCAAATGATTCATGAATACCTTGCTAACATTCAGGTAAACAAATAACAATCCCAAAAGACAACATAATGATTTTGACAAAAAGACCGAACTAAAAATTCAATAGTCAAACATTGACCTCAAAACAAAAATCATTGCTTAATGATAACATAACCATGATTTTTAAGTCAAAAACCCTTATGACTTGTTTTACTGCTTTTTTAAGAAATGATTGAAGTAGATTGAAAAGCGTACAACATTGAATCAACAGGCTAAAGAATGATTTCACCAAATAATCAAAACAAAATGATGACCAAATCCCATTCAATAATTAAAACTAGAAAAATCATTGCATTCAAATGGAAAATAACCCTCAAGAGATTATTCCAGGGTCAACCCAAAGCCATACTTCAATCATAAACAAAGCCTTAATAATAAAAACAAATACATTCATTATTTTTCCCTAGCTGCATAACCACTACAAAACCCATCAAAAAATTGATGACAACTTACAATTTTTAAAAACCCTATTTCATAATCATTCAAGGTTTTCATATAAGTAAACAACACACAAAACCCATTTATATTTTGCATTCCAAGAAGAATTTTTTTGAACCCACATAAAAATGAAAACCAAAATATTTATACAAAGTTGAACACTTATATGTACAAAAGAAAATATCAAAACTTGGCGATTTTGAAAATGAAATTCAAGAGTTTGAAACACCTTATTTTCTCTTTTTGTTCTTCTTTGCCAAAAACCCAAGCTCATTGTGTATTTTCTAGCTTGCCTCTAGAAGAAGAAAAACCTCAAACAAAATCCACATAAATCTCCCCTCATGGTCAACAAATAGATCCACGATTGCAAAATAAGTCTCTGTGAAAAAATCTAGGCCATAATGACCATTATTTTACATTAAACCCTCAAAATTTTGGCAGATTTTACCCCTCAAAATTGGGGTTTCCAAATACATCGAACAAACAAAACAAAATAATATAACCAAGTTGAAGTCTCTTGACCCACTTCATCAAAATTTGAATCAATGCCATAGACTAAAGTCTAATGCCACATAAAAAATCAAAACAATTGCAATTCCAATGGTGGTTCGAGGTCCATTTACAAAGTCCAAGATCTCTAACCAAGTCTCAATTAAGACTAAGTCAAAACAACATGCCACCAATATAAATAACTCACAATGCAACCAAACAACATAATTAAATCCATTAAACACCAAATCAATACGCATGTATTAAACATTAGTCATCAGTTAGTAATAAAGACTTGACCCCCAAAGAGTCTAAATCAAACAAGTATAGAATCAATGAAACCAAGGCACTCAAGACTACTCAACATGAAGTAGAAGATCGACACAACATACAACAACTAATGATAAACACAATATGACCAAAAACAACCATAACAAGATGACAAGCGAGAAATACTACATGAACACACAAGTGAATAATCGATCTCAGTTAACATAATAGTAACAAAAAAGATCAAAATTGTTTTTTAAATCTCATGAGATTATTTCTCATCCATACACCATGTCCCAACTACTGAGATCCATAAGCAACCTATCTCATGAGTACATTTCCCTACGGTCACCAAACAAAGCATCAAAATTATCTAGACAAGATAAGCATAATAAATGCATTAAGTAATATAACTAAATCAAATAACAATTCATCTTATACTAAATCCATGAAACATAATTCATAAAATCATTTAATAATCAAGTGTCACTTCAAAAGTTCACAACATCATTAATATCTCAATGAAACAATAATGTCTCGATAGACAACTGAACCACATATCATCTAGCTGAATCACATATTAAACCTCAGTAATATACCTCAACATATAAGCTACTGAATCAAAGCAATCAAATAATCCATGAAATAATTATCATTTGAATCATTAAGCAACACTATCAAAAAGTTTTAAATGATAAGTATCTTCAGTTATGACAGGCATACCAACCAAAGTTGACCCCTAACTATGCCAATTGTATAGAGTATTTGGATGTTTGAGATGGGTACTTGAAGAAATCAAATGAAGAGTTGGTCATTGTATGACCCTGTGTATCTTAGTCACCATTTGAAAGATCACAATAGTAATGAGTGGGGTTGTACTAACTTAAATGAGAATGATGTCCAGAGGGACCAATATTTTAGCATGAAGATGCTTGCATAACATGGAGGTAAGCACTCTTTCAATTCGGCTTTTATCAACTTTCCCAAGGTAAGCCCCACATGTTTCATCCCCACATAGAAGAGTATGTGTAATAAATAAGTGAAAGAGGTCAATATTTGTATGTATATCTTGAAATTGAAGCTAGAAACATTGTTTTTCAAGAGTGGTGATGGAAACATACCCTTTACTTAGTCTAAAATCAACAACACACGAAAAATTGTAATGTGGCTGAAAAAAAAGATCTACACACACACACACACACATGAAGAGACCACATCAATCATTTGACCTTCATATGTAAGGCAAAAATTTTGTGGCATTATGCTTTGAAGTTTTACCTAAAGACTATGTATATCCAAAAAGGATTCTAAGATATGTAGTTATATCTAGAGACCTTCCTCTATGTGGGACATCAACATGGTGTTGTTTTTAAAAAGAAGAATAAAACTGTAAACTTTGTACAATAAACAACCATATATGTATAATAAAATTTGATATGGTTTCCTAAAAATTGTCAATGTCTATACCAAAATTTTAGGAGAGAGTGGACAACCATATTTAACCCCATTGGTACTTCATACACCCTTTATCTCACTAACACTTGTGTGCACTCTGCCAACAATGGACTTAAAGAGTGTCATAACTAGAGATATAGCCAATTTTGGAAGAGTGAAACCCATGATTCTAGTAATGAGAAAATCTCGAGGAACAATGTCAAAGGCTTTGAAATTTTTTATATAGTAATAATAAACTTTATATCTTTTTTACTTAGCCTCTTCAATTATAGACGTAAAATTGAAAATATGATCATTGGTGCAATGATTCTTCCAAAACCCTACTTGTCCCTAAGATTAGAACTTTTTGGTCTCAACACATCTAGAGATATGGATGTATAAAATAATAACGAATTTTTTACAAGTTTATGACCAATTGTAATCACATAAAAGTGGTAATTGGATGCTAAGAGTATCACTTGAGTTAACCTATCCCTAGGCTAGCCATAGACCTATCCTAGATCCTTAGACTTACTTTTCCAGTCATTGAGCAGACCAAAATCACCTACAGTTAACCAAAACACAATCCATGAACTGTCATCTTAGATCCCAAACCAAATTACTCAATAGTCTGCCAAGTGCACATTAGCACCACATTTAGGACTTTGCAACTACATGGCGCTAGTGTCCCTAATTGGGAGCTATTGTCCTTAGCCCTAGCTCTTCCCAATGGGCACTTTTTCAAATGTGTTCCCTTCCTAAGTTTAGACTAAGCATATTTTCTTATCCGTACAAGTAACATAACTCTATAAATACAAGTCTAATTGACCTCTATTCACTAGATGGAAAATAGATGCAAAAGTTATTCAAACCAAAGGTAAAGTTGATCAAAATTAAGGTATTTGATCCCTATTCTTCCCTAATTATGTATACTACCATATACAACATCCCTAAGCCCAATTTTTAAACATTTCAAAGCTTAATCACATTCAAGGCATCCAAAGACACTCTCATTCTAGCATTCACTTGTACTTGGATCAAACATTAGGTGGGAGAACTACATCATGCTTTATCCCTCTTTGAAGTATTGGTATGTAGGAAACTCTCTTCATAATGAGGTGTTAAGGATGTCCATTCCATCCTAAAAATGAACACAAAAATATTGCTCATGCCACACTTACAAGGAGGATTAGGGTTTGCACACTAAATCAAGTTTTCTAGGTATAATACAAAACTCTAGGTTTTATGCGCACAAGAATGGGACATAAAAACACATGCATAGGTGCTCCTAAAAAATAGGAATAGTCCTAAAAATGGGACACTAATTCCACCTGAAGGACACTACAAAAACATGGCACTACTATCCACACTAGCTACTACTGTCCAGTGAGTAGACGAACACCAAAATCCTATTGATGATACTCAGAACTACCCAGATCTCAACTTTCAGAAACCTGATCTTCTACGATAGTCAGTTTTTAGATAAGTCTTTATTAATGCCTATTTATTTATATTTTTATAAATTTAAATAAAGTTTAATTCTATAACAAATCAATACTTAATTATTGCACTTTATTTAACTGATTCAGACATCTTAGCCCTTTAATCTCAACATAGGTTTTACATAATTAAACCCTAAAAGGTTAAAGCATTTGGTGAACCTGTCTTACTTAAAATATTACCTCAAACCCTACCTTACATTAATCCAAATTTTGTGCAATAAATTTAGGGCTTAATACTTTTGATTTTTTGATTTTTTCAGACAATCTAGATAATTAAAATCAAAATTCATATTAGGATTTCAATTTATTTTACATCTAATTTAAATTATTGAAAAGAAACCCTAGATTCAAATACCCTAACCCTAGATGCTCTTAGGGTTTGTATCCCTTTTTATCCTATTTTAATTATATGCTATTAATTATTTAAAATTCATATATTTTATTGTAGTAGCTTTATTTCAATTTATTTACTATATACCATCTAAAAAGTTATCTATCTTCCACTAAGAAGTGCTAGACCAGGTGGTAATCCTATAGATCATATTCATATTCTTGCTATCCAAACCTATAATGAGGATAAGGAACCCATTACAAATCTAGCTATAAATCATTTACACCTTGATTATGTGGAATTCAATGATAATGCATCTGAAGATGAACAATATAACCAAGAGCAAGATTAGGTCCACATTGAGGATCAAGACAAACTACCTCCACTTAATGATAATTACATAATTATGAATAAAGATGAGTTATTACAAGGATTTAGAGATAGAATTTTGGAACCTCCCCTTGATAATGCACAAATTATAGAGGCCATATTAGAAATCAAGAATAAGACAAATAATGGTCAATCTTCAACCCCTCCAATTAATAATGTTATTGCACTTCTAGTGGGGTCCACTAAACCAAATCAGATAACACAACCCAATATTGTTATTTGACCATCAGTGATAGTTATACCACTTGTGACTAGTTCTTATACTCTAGATGTACAATCCCTTGTGAAAGAGGTTATGAATTTGTAGTCTAAGGTGTTACATATTGAGCAGGGAGAAACTAAGACATCACATGCCTTCGATTCCAAAATTCTCTTGCATACACCTTTGGCACATCACATAGTGGAAAATCATTTACCATCTAGTTTTGTGGCATCCAAGCTCACATTATATGATGGTAAGGGTGACCCAGAGCATCACATTAGAGCCTTTCATGCAACATGCTTGGACTATGTGTCAAACAATTGGCTTCTTATGAAGCTATTTCCATGTATTTTCAAGGATTATGACCTATAGTGGTTCTATGATTTTCCAAACCAATCTATCATGGCATTCAATCCTTTAGCTGATATGTTCTTATCACACTACTCTATAAACATCAATGATAATATATCTTATGAAAAAGTGGAAAAGTTAAAGTAAAAGTCAAATGAGTCCATCATCGATTATGTATTACGGTAGAAGATAATATTATCCAAATCAAATAGTCCCATGGAAAACAAATAGATTTAAGATATATTTAAATAGAGTCTATTACTAGCACTGCACAAAGCTATATTATTCAAGAAGCTTTCCACATTTACTGATATGTACCACATAGTCAAAGAAAGATAGGTTAAGCTCTTAGCAATGGGCAAATTCAAATACAAAAATGGATCCAAATCAACTATTATGAGTTCAAACAAATCTCCATACAAGGTTAGGGCCAGAGAAAACAAAAGTGATCAAAAGGCAATAGTCAACATAGATTCAAAGCCTTATTCTATATTGGTTTTATCCACTCCTCAGCACAAAGTCTCTTATAATCTTCCAAAGTAACTAGAATGAGTTATACAACAATTATTGGATTAAATGTCATATCTCTCCTTCCCATTAAAGAGGTTGATACGACATGACCTCTTCCAAAGAGTTATGATTCAAATGCATTATACGAGTATCACAAGGCACCAGGCCACATGACAAATAGATACATTAGCCCAAAGCATAAGATACAAGATCTCATTGTGGATGATATTATTGATGTGGGCACACCCATAGAGCCACCAAAACAAAAAAAATAGAGGATAAGGCACTCAATATATTTTTAGATATTTTCCCAGAGCATATAACTAATGAGGTAGGGGCACATCAGGTGTTTACCATACATATCAGATGCATCTACCACCATATTATTATCACAAAGTTATAGAGGAGACACATCCAATGCATAACATTATTGCAATGTATCAAACTATAGTGATACCTAGAACACTTATCACATTTGATGAGTAGGAGATTTTGGATGATGACACAGATTTACATGTGCTCTTCATATGATCCTACATAGACCACCACCCTATTCACATTATTATGGTTGACAATGGGTCAAACATAAACATGTGCATCATGACACTCTTACAACACTCAAGCTACATAGAATAATATATATTCCCCATAGATATAATCATTAGTGGTTTCAGTGGCCACATTTAGAGCTCCATCAGGGAGATTATTCTTTCATTATAGCTTGGACCAGCACACATAGCCACTCGGTTCCTAGTAGTACTTAGTGTAAGTGTGTTTGATATATTATTGGGCATGCCATGGTTTGGAAAGCTCCAAGCTATCCCATCTATATTACACTGATGATTGAAGTATATACATGTTAACCAGGTGGTTAATATTGAGGGTGTCCCATATGAGTATCCTATTCACATCCCACATGAAATTATAACACATATTCTAGTAACACTTCCAACATAGACACTAGTTATAGTTTCAACACCATTACCAGATATTATATGGTTATAAATCATAATAGGGAGTACAACTATTAGGCATACATCATAGTGTTCAATAGAGTCCTTAGAGCCAACTAGGTCTACCTATGGTATCTACACACACACATACTCTCCCACAAAGACCATTACTAGAGAGACCATTACATTAGAGATACATCAAAAATTCTAGAGGACCTTCCTTTATTTAGTTTACATTGAGATCAATTATATTAAGGTCTATGGGTTCTCAACATAGGGCACCTACATCACATAAAGTTTCTACTTCTACCAGATGGGTCCCTAAGACCCCTACAGTTCATAGGGCATCATAGTTAGTGTCACATCATAATAGCATCACTTCATAGGTAATTTTAGACTCAGTTTATACAATATAATAGATCCTGGGCTCATAATTTCCCTTTCACACTATACGCATGACCATAGTTCCCCTATTCAACATAGGTCACAATGATAGTGAGTCTCCCATGAGATTCATTGGTTAGTATGGTTCCTACCCTTGTAGATACTTCCTTCTCTCTCTTACTCCTTGTACATAGTTTATCTTCATTTTATTATACATAGATTATACTAAAAAAATATAAAAATAATATAACATGTCAAATTTCAAACACATTCAAATATTTCAAAAACACAAAATTTACAAATTGTATGCATTGATATGTTTACATTTCTACTACTTTCTAGATATTGCATACACATGTGTGCTAAAATGTATCTGTGAATAGCAATGTAGGAGCCTAATACTACTTTCTAGATATAGTCAATTTTTTCATACACATATGGTTCTTTTTGAGTGCTTGTAGATTATCGATAGGACTCCAATCCACTAAAATGATCAAGACTGGCTATCATCTACCCATTTTGGGCATTTACACCGATTATGGTTTATACATTTGATACATCTACCCTTGGGGGCATCTCCTACACAATTGCTATAACCAGGTTTTATCTTTACATATTGTATATTCCAATTATGCATTGATTTATCTTGATATTGATCATTTCTCTTCATTACTTATATTTTTTGCCAACTATATCTAGTTACACTTAGTATATATGCATCTTAGCATCTACATAGATTTGTGTTACACAGTTATACATGCTTTCATTTCTAGTTTTTATAGATTAGACTTGATTGTGTTCATATGATTCTTCCATCTTTGATGGCATTTGAATATGCCATTTTCTTTGGATCTATACCACTTCTCTATTTGTTTTCCTGGGACATGTGACCATGTCCCTTATGTGTGCTTTCTTGATTCTATATATGTAAATTTAAACATGTCCTTTTATGTGGCTCTATGCCAAATTGCTTATTGTTTACGTATGTGGACATTTGAACATATCCTTGCATGTCTTCATTCTTAGATTTAGTGACATGTAACCATGTCCCTTGTATTGTGTCCCCTTAGCCTACCTTTTATGTGCCTCATATTCTTGTATGTATGCTTCTTTATATGCTTCTACACCATGACACTCATATTTGCTTGTTATACACACACCAGTTTTTGATGCCATGAGGGACCACATGCATATACCCTTTCTACTTGGGTGTCATGATGGACATCATGGCCCATATCCATAGGTAGTTACTCAAATTTGCTACTATATACATTAATTACATCTATCTTAACACCCTTATGTAATGCTAGATTAAAACATGCATCTTACATTACTTACTAATGCTCATATACATTTACATTCTGATGTTATATTTATACATTATATTGGAATATCATGCACATGATCTGAATAACACATTTTGTAAAGCTACTTATTTAGAGATAAATTCTTACACATATTTCAAAACTACATTCAAAAGAGGGGGCATTTGTAGGGGTTTGTCACAAAGATTAGGCTCCTACATTGCTATTCACAGATACATTTCAGCACACGTGCTTAGTTTCAAACATCTGACTTAGGGTAGAAATATAACAAAATAGATACTCAATAATTAGTTCAAACCACATAGAAATTAGACCAGGTAGACATTAGAGCCCAGATTGGGACACTAGCACCATAGGGAACTATTATCCACTACAAAATGCTATTGTCTAGTAGCCCTAGCTTTAGGATAATCTAGATCATCTAGACTAATACACCAGATACAATACAAATTTTCACAGATATAGTCACAGGTTTGATAATAATGTTTAAATTTAACTTAGATACATTATTTTTAGCTCAGATTAATACCAATTTATTAGATTTAGGGGCATTATGTACATTATGATCACTCCCACATTTAGTTCAGTGATACAAATTCAACTATTATATACTTAGTTTAGATTCAATATACTTAGATACCAAATTGGGGGTACGTGCATGGCACATTAGTTTCCATATACTTAGCTACACATAGGTTGATCATATGGAATGGAAAAATACATGTCATGATCTACATTGTATACACTTGTTATCACATTCAAGGTTGTCACTAGATTCATACTTTCATCTAAAGTGGTTGGCATTCCTAGGTGGCGCAAAGCTGACTAATATACTGAAGTGGTCATGGAGCTGAATACACAGTTAGATTTATTCAGTTAGATACTTTAAACACTTTGCATAGTATAGTTATAGATGCATCTACTTCACACAGGTGGGAAATGATGGATTCATGACCTACTTGAGTTTTTGAGCCACCTATATGAGAGGGTTAAACACACTTATAATCTTATCTAATCTATTCATAGAGATCAAGATCCACCGAGTAGGGGTGGGAAATGATAGAGTCAAAACCAGATTGATTTCCTGAGCCACCCATATGAGGATTGAGAAAGCCATCAATTTAGTCTAAGCTATTTAACTATATGATCACTATATACACTCTCACACACATGTCATTACTGTGGATCATGTTCCACATATGAATACCCAAATTTGTATACTCAAAATTAGCTACACAAGCTTCACTTCCAAGGTAAGTCCAAGTATGCTTATTTTTCCTTTATACTAGTCATTTCACTTTGTTGTATTACTATCATAAAGTGGGGGAAATGTAATCACCTAAAAGTGGTAATTGGATGCTAAGAGTGTCGCTTGAGTTAACCTATCCATAGGCTAGCCATAAACCTATCCTAGAGACTTAGACTTACTTTTTAGTCATTGAGTAGAACATAGTCACCTAAAGTTAACCAAAACATAGTCCCTAAACTATCATCTTATATCCCAACCCCAATTGCTTAGTAGTCTACCAAGTGGACATTAACACCACATTTGGGACATTACAAACACATGGCGTTAGTGTCCCCAACTAGGTGCCACTATCCTTAGCCACATCTCTTCCCAATGGATAATTTTTCAAATATGTGCCCCTCCTAAGGTTGACCTAAGCATATTTTATTATCCACACAAGCAACACAAATCTATAAATACAAGTATAATTGACCTCTATTCACTAGATGGAAAATAGATGCAAAAGCTATTCAAACCAAAGACAAAGTTGAGAAAAATTAATGTATGTGATCCTTATTTTGCCCTACTTATACATACTAACATCTATAATATCCTTGAGTCAAATTTTAAAACATTTCAAATCTCAAGCACATTCAAGGCATCCAAGGCCACTCTCATTCTAGCATTCACTTGCACTTGCATCAAACATTAGGTTGGAGAACTACATTGGGTTTGATCCCTCTTCAGAGTATTGGCATGTAGGAAACTCTCTTCATAGCAGGGTGTTGAGGATGTCAAGTCTATCCTAATAATGAACACATAAATATTGATCATAGGATTAGGGTTTGCACACTAAATCATGTTTTCTAGGTACAACATAGAGCTCTAAGTTTTGTGTGTGTAGGAATAGGGCATAAAATCATAGGCACAGGTGTTCCTAGAAAATAGGAATAGTCCTATAAAGGGGACACTACCACCACATGAAGGACACTACACAAATATGGCACCACTATCCATACTGGTTGTTACTATCCAATGAGTAAACAAACACCAGAAACCTATTTATGATACTCAAAACTACCCAGATCTCAACTTTTAAAACCCAAATCATCTGCAACAATAAGTTTTTAGATAAGTCTTTATTCATGCCTATTTATTTCTATTTTTAGAAAGTGAAATAAGGTAAAATGATATAATAAATTAGTACTTAATTATTACAATTTATTTAAACATCTCAGCCCTTTAATCTAAACATATGTTTTACATAGTTAAACCCTAAAAGGTTAAATCACCAATAATGATGGTTTGATAATTAATATGATCATTTTGGTTTCTAGATTTGTGTATCAAGTGGATGTTATGGTTTGTCTTTGTAGAGTAAATACACAAGATATAATATAGTTAAATCCAGGTTATGATTGGATAATTATGATTTTAGATGATCTGCATCTTGAGATTTATTGGAAATGAGTTTAAGGATGGCATAGAGGACAAGGAAATTGGTAAAGAAACATAAATGCATTGTTAGGCATAGGGTTAACATAAATGCAAGTTTGGGTTGACATATTGTGAAGGCAAGAGGCATAGTCAAACTAAGTCAAAATACTAGATACAACACAAACTAATTTCTTAGGAAGAAATATCCTCCAAAAATGTCTAGGGATAAATTTAAGCTGATGGAGAATAAATTTACACTTATTTTTTTGGTAGGCATTTTTTTAACTTCTAAGGATGCTTTTAAAGATTCTTTTCATATTTTTAGATTTGTGTGGATCTTTTTTCATAATATAATTAGTTATACTATGGATATTCCTACAATTGGAGTTAAACCAACCATTACGATGGTAATTACAAACACTAGGTCAGTGGGATATATGGATTGAATGGGGAAAGCTTTGTAAATCTAAATAAAAATTGGCTTGGGTGAAGAAGTTAGAATAATCATTTAGGTTATGGATAACATAGGATGAAAGGAGTATTATTTTAAGGATATTAGTGAACATTATTTATCAAATTGGTTGTCAAAATGTATAGTGGTAGTTTTTTGGGGTTTAACACTATTAGGAACAATAGGCAGGGAGTTGAGTACTAAAATAAAAAATAAGAAAAAAGGTTAGAAAAAGGGGAGACAAAGATGAAACTTGAAGGTACAAGATATTTGATAGAATGTGTCTATTAGTAATGATGTATTCCATAATTGAATCACCATTAGAAAAAGGGAAGTAAGTGAAACCACCAAAGAACAAAAATTAAATAGTGCTATTGAGGATCACTAAGCCATGTGAGTTCCACAAACTAATCAAGTGCTTCCCATATGAGGATATTTTTTGATCTAAATAATTACATTAAAGGAATTAAATTTTTATGTCCATTTATTGAATCATCATAGGATTTGAATATATGTCATATCTAGTATACTGCACACAACTAGTTTAAGCATTGAAGTCACAAATCAAAAAGCTATCACCAAGGGAGGAAAATATTGTTATTTATGGTTGTATATTAGAAAATGAAGGGACAAAAATATTTGAAATTAAATACAGTGAAGAGTGTGGGTGATGAAGGAATGTTCGGCCCTCAATTTTGAATCTATTTTGGCTAAGTACTTTTTGAGAGACATGACACAAAATACCATAGTGTAGAAGATTGTGGCATGGAAGAGGGAAGTTATGTGGAACAAGGAAACATGAAACATAGAGAAACTAAGAACATAGGACTTAGACATTAGTGAAAGACTTGGGAAAAGACATGGAAAATAGAGATGGTTAGGGAACAACTCATATGGACTTTGGAGATGAATAGTCAAACATGAATCCAACATTAATTTGTGAGAAGATAGGTGTAAAATGATGAGGATATAGCATATAAAGAGAATATATGGGTATTTAGTCCCAGGTCCTTAGGAATTCAATGTAAATGGCTTGTCACGACTCATTATTGTTAATGGTCATTGATGAGTCATCTTTATGTAATCAATTCTGTGCCTAAATAGTTGGGGAAAACTCATGTGTAAATACCCCTTAATTTTAATTAGTGTTGTTTTTGACCATTGTAATCTTGGAGCTGTAGTAATCTTCGATATAAAATATGAATGTAATGAAAGGAAGATCATGTGTTGATGAAATACTTATATTATCTGTTCATGAATATAATGGAGTTATTACTATTTTATTATTAGCTTATGTCCAACTTATTTTTATTTGACTAATTAAGCAGGGATTGAATGAATAATTAAGAGTAGACATGAAACTAATTATTAATTTAGAACTAAGTGCTTGTTTGAGTACCTTCGATTATGAAAGTAAATGAATACACCACTACATGATGAAACCAAAGAGAACTAGTCTTACGATATGTGGTTTAGGTGAGTAGACAAGAACCTTTTCTAATGTGATGTGCCAACATGATATCTCATTGGAAATCTTGTTATCTTAGGCATGACGTTAGGGAAAAGACATACTAGACTAAAGGAAAAGAGCCCAACATTTTAGTCCTATTTCTATGACCCTTTGTGCTTGTTCATATGATGGTGGGAAAATGCTCAAATGGTTATCTTTGGAAAATGTCAAACATTGGGTTACTATCATAGAAGATAATTTTGCAATTCAGTATATTGAGCCAAGAGTTTTTGCATGCATGGGTATAACAACACCTTTATGACTCACGCTATGAATATTTATTTATAAAAGTGCTCATTCACGTGCTTGCCTAGGTTTTGGCATAAGTGTAAGACCATTCAAGAAATTATGGATGAAATATATCTTAGTCATCAGAGAATTAGTCAGCCTTGGCAAGATTGGGAGCACCCTGGATGCATATAATGGATATTTTGTGAAAAATAGAATTTAATAATTATATTTTGGAATATACAATCTCTACATACTCCTATCCAAAGGAAGCATGGTTTAAATTCCTCTAAGAGTTGCATGGAAGGTATCTCAAGCAGTTTTTGTTAGAGATTAAGAAGCTTATAATTGACTCAGGACTTGAAAACTTCCACATGGACAACTAAACTCTCCCTTGCATGAATAACATAGTTGGTGGGGAAATGAAGGGGAACATATTGATATAAGATTATTGGTTTAACATGGTAGCTAGTTAGTGGGAGTTGCGTAAGTGAAAGTATGATTAGGATAGGCAAAGGGATATGATTGGAAGTGATCTAGAGAGGGTCTAGGAGGACTCTAGAAATGCTGTAAGGGTCAATAAGGAGGCAAAAAAGAATAATGAAGACTCACCAATTATAGGATTTCACCCTATGCCATCATAGGAATGCATAGGAGAAATAAGTCAATTATTGGTGACTGTAAAACCCAATATGGATAGGCCCAATTCCCCACCCATAGTGCATGCTCATGCCTTTGAGTTAGATGATGTTCTTGTAAGAAATTGGGATAAAGATAATATAGATTCAAAGGCTGAACCTATAGAAGAAACTTTTGAAGTATAAAATCAAGATAATAGTTTATTATTAATTTCTTTTCCATTACAAGTCAACCTTATGTATCAATTTGGAATGCCTAGTGGACCAAGTATAGCTAGTGGGAAAAGTACCAACCCTTGTATAGTTAATAATCTTACTTTTGCACCCAATGTATCAAGTTATTTTATTACCATAGGATGCATGAGAGGTAGTATCAATTGTGGTTCAGTTGGAGGATCCATAGGTTATATATGACGCATTGGTGGACCTCCCCTATAAGGTCTAGGAGGGATTAGAGGTATGCCATAACATGCTCCATTTACAACACCTAGTCTACCTATAGTCTATTATGAGATGACACTTCATCTACCTTAATCTCATAGTGTTGAGAATGTAGTGAAACATGTTCATAAGTGAAAACTCATTTGGTAGGTTCAAGGAATTACTACTACTAAATGAAAGGTAACTCAGTTTTCCACTACCCTTTTGGACTGCACACATGCAGTACCATAATTTTGGTGCAACAAGATGTGGTAAACTAAGAGCAATTGAAGGCATATTTTTTCCAAGTAATTGACATTCTAGAGTTTGAAGAATAGATTATTTCTATCTTGAAGTATATTAAACAAGAACTCATTGAGAGTGTGCACATTTTAAAATGCTTATTTCCAAGTTATCCTTTGAGATAAATGCCACACAACATGCCTAATGGTTTATATGAGGCTTATTACTTCCTTTTTGATGTACATTATCCCAAAATATCTTCACTAACATGCACAAGGCTTTAGAATCTACCCTTCACAATGAATCCATTATAAGTATAGATATAAGGATTAGTCCCTTTATGGAGGCCTAGATTACTTCTATGGCATATTAGTTGGAGAATCTCACTACGAATAATACTCAAAATACTTGTAGTGATTTATGGTGTGTTGAATTTGAAAAAGAAGGTCATAATAGAAATAATTATCCCATGAAGAGTATTCACACTATGGTAAAGTAGTCATCTGAGATCTTCCAAGAAGACCATGATGTGAGAGGTTTCCCCCTACTTCAGCATGTTACTCAATCAAAGGTATCATCATATTGTAAAATGTGTGATGCATATACACATGATAAAAATGATTTAGATCTTATCAATGAGATTTATGAAGTGTGCATTAGAGGTACGTGCCAAACTTATGTAGCTAACAACTAGGACAATGGTGGAGGCTGGTCCTATAGAGGTCATGATAATAGATGTGAAGGTTGTCATTTTCCTCCTAGAACCTAGTATGAGTGCATATTTATAGAGAATTACTAGCATGTCTACCTAATTTATCCAACTTATGCCTTTTATAAGAATGAGCATCATCTAGAGGAATGCCCAGATTTTATGCTTCCATCACTAAGGAACATAATGAGAAGGGTGATGGAATGATATGGATTGAAAAACTCCAACTATTCAATGGAGACCTTTCCATACTACTCTGAATAGTCCCAAGGTAAATATTACTACATGAAGTGGTGCTCCTTGTCAGTCCATTTAAAATCCACTCATTGATAAATTTTAATGGGAAGAACCTCATGCGAATTTCTACCTGGATGCTTAGCAACAAAAAGAAGTATTGTTGGACATAATGACTTTGATGTGGGATCTACAAGGTGAAATATAGTTCCTTAAGGATAGAGATGATGCTATACATGTTGAGATGTAAAAATATTTAGTTCTTTAAGAATCAGTGCATGATGAGTTTAATGTATTATGAAAACAACTTCTTGATGAAGACATTATCCCCTTTTTAAAGAATTGGCTGAGTTGTCAAGCAACAAAGACTATAAAGGATCATCGATTAAATCATGCATGATGACAAGAGGATTGTGTCTAACCCAATACATAATGTTATAAATAAATCTTAGTAAATTCAACTATTGATGGTTCAATCATTCAGGATATACTAGTAGACACTAACGTAGAGGTGAATGTACTAACACAAGTTACTTGGAGAAATATCGTGAGACCTTCTTTGCATCCTTCTCATCATTTATTGTTTATGGCCAATAAGACTTGTGCAATGCCCATAGGAATTCTTAAATATACCACCATTGAAATTTTGGGTGTCACTTTTAAGGTTGAATTTGTAGTAATTGAGTTGGCTGAATATGATGATTTCTAAACTCTTTTGGGTTGTCCATGGTGATATGCAAACAATGCTAAATTGAGATTCAAAAAGTGCTACATCTATTTTGAAAATGATAATCAATGCATCATGATTCACCTAGATAATAATCAAGGACCTCATTTTGTTTAACCAATTAATGTTGATGAGGATATCAATCATATATATAATGTCATGGCTTGGGGAACTAAACATATTGATCTTAGTCTGGATGGTATATTATATTGGGCAGACACAGGCTATTTATGACACTACTAATAATGCCTATGAACATTGGGCTCATGGATAATATGAGATTTTTAGACAAATTTGTAGTATAGTTGGTAGCTAATAGGATGTTTCACATAAGCTACTTAAGTTTCATAAATGTTTTCACCTTATTGGTGGACGTTTGATGTCTAGACCACCCTTGTAGTTAGATCAAGTAGCCAGGTTTCATAGTTAAATGGAAGTCCAAAAGTATGTTCAACAATTGGAAAATTTATGTGTTTGTATATGGATGGATGCACTCCTTTAGGTATGTTTTTTAAGGGATAGTTGCTTAATGGTGGGAAACACACCATCATAATTTGATAACTTGGGACCGAGTACGAACTGCCATGCACTATTATTTCCATAATGATAATTGCATTCGCTCCACTCTAAGTTATGATGGTTTTAATTTATTAGAAGTGAATCTCAAGGCCTAATAAATCCTTTGGAATTCTTAAGAAACATATTTGCCTAAATACCTATGGGTTCATGCATTTTATGGTACTCTATGCACTTGGGTTAGAGCATGTTATATTCATCAAGAATGGCACCTAGACACAGATTCCTAGAGTAACATTTTAAGTAGTATGATCTTAGCACTATCTTACCCATCTCCTCACATGGATTTATGCCTTTCCTTACAAGCCAACCATCAATATATTATAGGTGATCCAACATTAATTAAAAATTGCATACGACATATACGTGGCACAAGTGAGGATAACTTGTCCATTTTATAAGAATATAATACTCTTGCCTCATCTTCTTTATAGATTGACTCTCAATTAGACCACATATTGAAGGAACATATATGGAAGGGTAAATGAAAGGTTATGTACCAAGTTAAGGAAGGTACCAGTTCTAACCTATAAGATCTATCCATTGATCACTTGACTTTACATATTGAATATGGAGCATGTAATGTTCGAGAAACTATACAAACTGACCAACAATTGTATGTAAATCCACTCCAAATGATTCAATTTAATATTAGCATAGAGGACACATCCAAGATGGCCACTATGGGGAATTATTGATCTGCTACTAAGATCACCAAGGTTTTTAAAATATTACAAGAATATCAAGATGTTTTCCCACATAATTACACCAAGATGAAAGGGGTGCATCCTTCATTGGGAAAGATGTACATTAAGTTAGTTAAGGATGCTCAACCAGTTAAAAAGAGATCTTATCAAATGAATCCTAATCTATGCATTCGAGTTAAAGAGGAGTTTGATAGTATGTTATGCACTAGAGTTATCACTCCTATTAATGAATCTAAAAGGGTGAGCCCCATGGTGATCAGTATCAAGAAAGACATCTGTATTCATATGTGTGTGGATTATTAGGCATTCAATTTTTCTTCCATAACTGAGCCTTTTCTGACACCTTTCACTAAGGAAATTTTAGAAAGAGTTTTTGGGTGTGTGATTTATACCTTCACTGATAGTTTTTTGATTATCATTAAGTCCAAATCATAGAAGAAGATAAAACCAAGACCACGTTTGCAACTAAATGGGGTTCATATGCTTACAATGTGATGCCCTTTGGTTTGAGGAATGCTTTGGCTATGTTCTCACGTATTGTGGTTGAGGATTTTAGTGATTTTATGAATAAGTTCATTCAAGTATACTTAGATGATTGGGCTGTCTATGGTTTAGTATATGATCATTGTGCTAATCTTTGTGTCATGCTTGAGTGCTACCATCAACTTCAAAATTATTTGAATCTGAAGAAGTGTGTCTTTGTTAATCCTTTTGGAATTATTTTGGGTCATATTATTTGTCATGATGGACTCTTGGTGGATCTAGATAAGATTGTATTCATAAGTCACCTTCCAAAACCATACAACCAACACAAGGTCCATGCCTTCTTAGGACACATAGGGTATTATTAGAAGTTCATTCAGGTGTATGCTAAAATCACAACACTGTTGGAGGAAATAATTAAATAGAATGGACAATTATTATGGAAAAATTCTCACCAATAGGTATTCATGTCACTCAAGGACAAGCTAATCACTACCCCCATTCTCTAATTTTTGGACTAGATAAAGCATTTTCATGTACATGTTGATGCTTCAGGTATGACAATGGGAACTATCCTTACACAACCTAGTGAGGGTAGTCTTGATAATCCCATATAATTCTCCAGTTGGAATCTCACTCCATTTGAATGGAATTACTCAACTACATAGTGCAAATCCTTATCCATGGTATACACACTCTTTAAGTTTCACCTATATTTATTCACCACCCCATTCACATTATGTACAGATCATGAAACACTTAAATAACTCATGAATAAATTGGTGTTTCATGAATGCTTTTATCATTAGATTTTTCTCTTTTAGGGTTTTTAATTTTATGTGATGGTGAAATCAGGTAAGGCTAATTTTGGACCAAACCACTTATCATGTATTAAATCTAGTGAACCATGTGTGCCATAAAGGATTAATTACCTAATGTGTAACTTTTTTTAAAATAGATTTAGCACCGACCCACCTCAACACTCAATAAAAAAATTAATTGGCTATCTATGATACTCCTTTCCAACTCATTGGAGGTGACCTTTATAAACTTGGTTGGGATGAAGTATTACAATGTTGCATGATGAAACTCAAGTACACTAAAGTTCTTTAGGATTTTCATGAAGGTGTTGCCAGTGGACATTATGTTAGTGATTGTACCACATAGAAGGTTATATTAGAAGGGTTATGGTGGCCCACTTTATTTAAGGATGCCAAAACTTATGCATGCTAATGTGATATTTGTCAATGCATGGGTAAACCAAACTAGAGGGATGATATGCCCCTTCACTTGATACTTGATCATGTACCCTTTGAGAAATGGGATATTGATTTTATTGGCCACATTACTCTAGTGGAGAAGTGTACTATCATGTACTATATCATTACCACCATTGACTACCTCACTCACTGGGCTAAAACAACACCAACTAGGGGTTATATTTTTTCTACTTCCACCAGATTTTTTTGGGATAATATCATTACAAGGTATGGATGTCCATTAATTTTGACTAGTGATCATGGAAATCATTTTATTAACAAGATAATATGCATACTTTTGTCCAAGTTCATGATTGTGCACTACAAGACTACACCATATCACCCTCAAGCCAATAGTACAATTGAAGCTTTTAATAAAATTTTAGGTCATATGTTGACAAAGATTTAAAACATTGGTCAAATTGACTAGGATGATCAAATTTATATGGTATTATTGGCATATCATATTGCATATAAATGGTTAAATAAGAGTAATCCTTTTAACCTTATCTTTGGTGTCAAAGCCATTCTCATAGTAGACTTATTTGTACCTTATTTATGTATTACACATTTTGGTCGATTGGATGATGAGGAATCTTTGAAAGCATGCTTGGATGATTTACTATTATTGGATGAAACATGTTTTATATCTCATTAGAGTCAAGGAGTGGAGAAATAGAAATAAAAGGCCTGATATGATAGACATCTTAAGAATAAGACTTTTTCTCCTAGTATGCATGTGTTGGTTTATGACTCCAAGTTTGCATGCCACTTTGGAAAACTTCACGTCCATTGAGATGGTCCATTTATTATTCATATAATTCATCCCATATGTGCATGTAGGTTGAAGAATTTAATAACTAGTTCCTTATAGGCCATTTCAATGGTACTCAGATTCAACCCTACCATTATGCATGATGTTTCCCTTTTTTTAATAAGGCATATGACGGTATATTAGTTTAGGATTTTGGTTTATTTTTTAGTAAAGTGTGGCATTGAATCCATTTTGATTAGGTTTAGATTAACACTTAGTTATTTCTTATTTTCTTTGTCATGTCATGGAAGACCACAAACATATTTTAGTGTAGGGTAAGAAATGTGAATGAGGTAAATCTAGAAAGTGAAAAATAAATAGTAGAAGGAATGGATGCAAAAAAGGGGTGTGTAAGTAGAAAAACATAGGGATAAGTAGATACACAAGATGCAATGTGTAATTTATATGAAAATATCAAGAAAAAAAAATTAGGTTCCCACCTTAAAAATGGAAAATTTTAAATTCTTTACAGATGTCATGCAATTTATGTTGGAATAAAAATGACTAAGGGGGGGGGTGAATCAGTCTTCAAAAAACTTTCTTAAAAATCTCACTTACACAATCATGAAACATTCAAACAAGCATATAGATCTTGCAAGCATAAACACCTATCCACATATGCATGAAACATAAGGACACATAAAATATGTGGGAAAACCTCAAGGGGAATAAAACCCACTGGTATCTATAAATGAAATAAATTCATATAAGATAAACACCAATTTTAGTGAAGCACCCACTTCACATGGAGCACCAATCCCAACTAGCTAAGCACCAACTCAAGTAAGCTTTAACAAGCACCAAATTACAAGGAGGTACTGACCCCCTAGATGTCTCAACACTAAATCAACCACTTGATTGATTTGATAATATTCTAGATACCTTATTACTTAACCAACTAATGATGAACACATCTTTATCTCTTCACACTCTTGGCCCTCTCAAACTGTCTTTTAGGCTTCTTTGCTCAACTAGTCCTCCTCATGAATTGATTAGGTCATATGACCTTGAACCTCATACATAGAATCTATGTTAAATATTCATCATATATCCTCTACACTCTTTTGATGGTATAAAATACCTCCATTTACTCTGAAATATGTTATTTTATTTGCTTACATTCTACACACACTCCAATAAGCCTAAAACTACCTTGTATATATAAGCCTCTTACTTATACACCTCTTGGTTAGACATATACATTTTCATACTTGGATTACCCTTTAAATAGGTCATATAAAACATTTAATAAATGAATCAATCATTGTAATATATTAGTCACATTATATAGGACCAAAACCTCTTTTAGGCCTTAAGGAGACCTAATTCAATTAGGCCTTCATTAGCAGACATTAACCTTTGATATCATTGGGACCCTTTTAAACTCCAAACATGGAAGGAAAACTTAATATTCCACTCCAATATACCTATAGTACGCTCATCTTAGGTCCATGAAATTTTTTAGCTCCAATCACCATTTGAAGCACACCATTAGTACTATTCACAATTAGGCCTGTATATACTCATAAAGTCTATCTTGAATTATTAAAGATAAAACACCAATTATCTCTAAAAAAATGGAAACAATTACATATTGAAAAAACTCATGACCTCAGGGTCATCAAAAACTTTATTAGATACTTCAACTCAAGTTATAAAGGTTTAAAATATTCTCTACAAAATACTCACTCTAAACTTCCAACTAGCCTCAAAAAATAGTCATGGAAACTTGAACTTATAACACTTGAAAGAACACACTAAAGGACTTATAATGCATGAAAATTATCCTAAAGCATCCTTAGAGTAACCTAAAACAAAAATATCATAAGATTTATTTGAAATTATTGGTCCACATGGAAGGAAAACTTAATATTCAAATCCAATATACCTCTACTAAGCTCATCTTAGGTCCATGACATTTTTTAGCTCCAATCACCATTTGAAGCATGCCATTAGTACTATTCACAATTAGACCTGTGCATACTCAGAAAGTCTATCTTGAATTATTGAAGACAAAACACCAATTAGATAAAAAAACATGGAAAAAATTACATATTTAAAAAAATCATGACCTCAGGGTCATCAAAAACTTCATTAGATACTTCAACTCAAGTTATATAGGTTCAAACTCTACTTTGTAAAATGCTCACTCTAAATTGCCAACTAGCCTCAAAACATAGTCATGGAAACTTGAATTTATGACACTTGAAATAACACACTAAAGGACTTATAATGAATTAACATGATCCTAAAACATCCTTATAATAATCTAAAATAAAAATATCAACTTTATTAGCAATTATTGGTCTTGCAGACCAATTTGTTGACCTTCTCTCTCACAAAACTCACTTAGCTAGACAAGCCATTTTGGATTTACCATTTAAACCACTTAAAATGAATATAAAACATTATAAAAAGCATGGGTAGAACATACATGTACCAAAAAAAATATCACATTCATTAGAAACTTTAACTCAAGTCATAGAGCTTCAAACTCATAATTGTAACTTGCTTACCCAGAACTATTAGTTTACTTTGAAGCACAGTCAAGGTGATAATGACTTTCAACACTTGTATGACCATTTAAAAATAATATTTATGTATTTGGATGATATTATGATATAATTATACCATTATTAGGTAGATAGATAATATGGTCAAATGGTAATATTGGTTTTGTATACGAATCTCATAACCTTACTATATACAAACCTCACAGAGCAAGACAAGTCAACTTGTGAGCAACTTTTTCACTATAACCACTAAAATAAAAAACTTATAAAAAAATGAGAGTGTATTAAAATTAGTAAAAAACACCTCCATTTACTTAGATTCATCCCTATTATATGATAACATATTCCTAAACAACTTCTCACTGCTACCTGGGTCTCTCACTATTTCCATCATTAGGCCTATTAATGACTAGTCAACTTGGATGAATGGTTTAGTAGTATTAAAGGTTTGAAACTATCCATAAACCATCATGAAAATAAAATAAAATTATCAAAATTTTCCATCTAATTATTTTCATATATTGACTTGGTCAACTCTGACTGCTACAACAAATCTCTGAGAAACTAGCACTTTCCTGTAGGGTCTACTCACACACTTGAAAAACAAATCACACTTGTAAATGAATGGGATAGTTTAATACATGATAAAATAGTTTTTATATTCATTTTGGACCATTATGGGATGTTTTTATCAAAACATTCAACATCGAGTGATTATTAGGTTTTTAGAGAGGGTTAATACTATTTCTAGTGTTAACAATTGTTTATAAAGGACTGTCCCTTATTTCCAAAGCTAATGCCTATATGTCTTAGCTATGAAACTTACCCATATATAATTAATATATAAAGTTCCCATGCAAAGGTTACATGTGCTAATGAACACTTGAAATTCCTTCTTAGGTTGAGAACCTTTCATTCTGTGCACATGAGAGACCTCAAAACCACTTTTCATGCCTCATATTTCAACCCATGACCTCAAACCTTGTGAACATGCTTGAAACAACATATAAAAACTCTATCCATGATAATATGAGATCAAACATATTGAAATATGATCATGACACCTCATTATGCCACACACTCTCTCTTTGCTCTCTTAGACCTTGACCTGTAAACTATATTAGTCCTAAACAATGACCTTCAAGATTATTTCCATTCACTATCCACCTCATTCTCAAAATCAATCAAAATTTTATGAATTTAACCATTGGTGTGTTTAGGGATATGTGTGGATGACTTGTGGCTTACATACCTCTTTTATTTAATTGTTATAATTCTCTATGTTCTTAGATAGGTCAGCCTATGGAATAACCTTGGCTAAGTAGACTGTATATAGGAGGTAGTGGTTAGTATTTATTCATCATGTTAAGTATTTTGATATTAGTTAATTAGTATGGAGGTTCCCCCTTGAAGTGGATTTTCTATATTATCTATTATTCTATCGATTATCACTATGTAATCTCTCATATTTTCTTATTTTATGCAATATAAAATCATTCTGTGCAAATATCTAAGTAATTTCATTACAAGTGGTATTAGAGATTTGATTTGGGAAAGTTTCTTGTGGAATTTTTTTTAGATCTAGTGAGGCATGGCTTCTAGGAGTAGTGAAAGCAAAAAAACATAACTTGCAAAATGGGGAGAATTAATTTTTCCCATCAGTGTAGTATTACTCGAAATGCTTTTTTGAAAAAAAATATATAAAATAAAAAGTATAGAATTTTTTTTCCCCTTGAAATATTGAAGTTATTGGATTCATCTTGATGAGCTAATCGTAACAGTATATTCTATCGATACACTTTTTTGGTACCAAAAATTTTACTCTAGTACACATAAGTAGTCATGGATTCATCTTGACAAGGTGATCACAAAAATACCATTTCTTGGTACACTTTTTTTAGGGTCAAAACCATCCTAGGGTTTTTTTATGGTAGGTGTTTCAACTCAAGGAAGAAAAGGGGCACCAAAAACTCCTAAGACTCCTTCTACTGATGACATGGAATCTGAAACTTTAGATCTGGTGATTTCTCAGCTTCAAGTAGACATAAAAACATGGTGAGGCATGATGACTTTGTTACAGTCCAAGTTAATGTTTTAGGGATACACAAAAAGATTAATGGGGTTTAAAGTGAATTGTAGTATATCACTATGCAATTGACTACCCTCACATCTCAATTTTAGCCTACAACCCTCCACTTCAGCATTCAAATACTCCTCTAAATAACTCCCATGCTAGTATGAAATCGATGTTTCTAAAAGTGGACATGTGTAAGTTTAATGGTAAGGATACTCTCACTTGGATTACCTAAATTGAGAATTTATTTGAGATGGATCAAACCCCTAGTTATTAGAGGGTGATGGTGGTGTCCCTGTATATGGAATTTGAGTAATTCATTTGGTATCATTGGTTATGTGCTCAAAAGAAAAAGAATGGTGCTCCTATTACATGAAATATTTTTATTGAGGAGTTGACAATTCATTATCAAAATAATGTCTTTGAGAACTATTTCAGCCAATTAGCCAAGCTATGGTAAACATGAACTGTGAAGGATTATATTCATCAATTTTAGAATCTCTCTTTATGGGTGGAAGATATCACTAAGAGAAATTTGACTGATCTATTTTTGGGTGGTCTCAAAGATAAAATCCATTATGAGGTTTGAATGCTTAACCCAACATCTATATCAAAATCTATCCTTAAGCACTCATGATAGAATAAAAATAGATGGTCAAAAGGAAAACTTTCACTACTGGTCATGATTGCAACTTTCTAGTACCATCATTTCCATAGCCCACTAGATTAACACAATGACAACTTGAGGAGAAGTGAGCCAAAGAATTGTGTTATGGTTATGATAACAAATGGAGCAAAGACCATCATTGTGCTGAAAAGAAGCTATTTTACATTGAAGGTGCTAATGATGATGAAGATGATGTAAAAGTACATGATGTGGATACAAAAATTCTTAAGGAGGAATCTAAAGACTCTAAACCTACTATTTTATATAATGCCTTGTTAGGTATTAGTACTCCCCAAACTCTTAAGGTGATGGGTTTCCTTAAGAAACAAAATGTCACTATATTGATTGATTTTGGGAGCACACACAACTTCCTCCATAGTAAGTTGGCTGCTCGTTTTAACTATTTTATTTATCTAGCTCTAGAATTTTAGGTTATGATTGTAGATAGTGGTACTATCAAATTTTCAAGAAAATGTCATAGTATTAAGTTAGCCATAGGAGACTACTTATTGGATTCTCCTATGTTTTCTATTTTGATAGGTGGAGCTGATATTGTTTTGGGAGTCCAATGGCTCACCACTTTGGGCACTATTGAGATGAATTTTCAAGAATTATTCATGAATTTTCACTCTAAAGAAAGGACATTTGAGCTAAGAGGATTAAAGGCTAAATCTCCCCAACTTGTTAGCTCCCATCAAATGATAACTATTTTGTATAAGGGTGCTAAGGGATTTGTAGCTTGCTTATTTTCTATAGAAGTATAACCAACTCTACCATCTACACCTCTTGATCTGAAACAAATAATTGATGCTCATTCCATTATTTTTGGAGATATGCTAAAAGGACTTCCACCTATCCACATGCATGATCATGATATCACACTTATTCTTGGCAATACACCATCCAACATCAGGCCATACATGTATCTCTATGCCCAAAAAAGTGAAAATTAAAAGATGGTACAAGAGATGTTAGATGAAATAATCATTCACCATACCCAAAGTGAATACTCTTCACTAATTTTCATGGTGAGAAAGAAAGATGACACTTGGAGGATGTGCCTTGATTATAGAGAACTCAACAAGTACACTATCAAAGATAAGTTTCCAATTCCTAACATTGATGATTTGCTAGATGAATTGAATGGTTCTCTTTATTTTACCAAGTTAGATCTATGTTTTGGGTATCATCAAATTAGGATTCATGATGAAGACATACCCAAAACCACTTTTAGGACTCATGAGGACCATTATGAGTTTTTGGTTATGCCTTTTGGTCTAACAAATGCACCATCTACTTTTCAAAGTTTGATGAATATTTTTCTAAAGCCATTTTTGAGGAATTTTTTTTTTGGTATTCTTTGATGATATCCTCATTTATAGTAAAAATTGGGTAGACCATTTTCAACATGTGAAATAGGTACTCTCCATTTTGGAGCAAAATTAGTTGTATGCCAAACCTTCCAAATGTACTTTTGGGGCTAGTGAGGTTGAATATTTGGGTCATCTGGTGTCTTATGAAGGAGTGAAAGTGGATCCTACACAAATCTAAGCAATGGTATACTGGCCAATTCCTAAGACACTCAAGCAACTTTGGGGATTTTTGAGGCTTACTGGTTACTATCACAAATTTTTCAAAAATTATGGTAGTATTATAGCCACACTCACCTCTTTGTTAAAGAAAGACTCCTTTCAGTGGACTAATGTAGCTACCTGGGCATTTGAATAATTGAAATTGGCTATGTGCACTACTTTAGTATTGGCCACTCCTAATTTTTCTAAGAATTTTGTGGTTAAATGTGATGCATCTAAATATGGTATGGGTGCTGTACTTATGCAATAAGTTAGACCACTTACATTTGAAAGTGTCAACTCAAGGGTAAAAATCATCACAAGCCCATATATGAGAAGGAAATGATGGCAATTTTGCATGCAGTCAAATAATGGAGACCTTATTTGATGGGTCATCACTTTTAGGTAAAGACTGATCATGATAGTATTATACATTTTTTAGAACAAAGGTTGTCATATGAAGAACAATAGAAATGGGTAACTAATATGTTAGGCTATGATTCTTAAATAGTCTACAAAAAAGGCAAGGACAATGTGGTGGTAGATGCACTATCCAAAAAATATGAATCAGTTGAGGCATTGCTATGTGATATAACCATTTTGTAGGCAAATTGGCTAGAAGAAGCATGATCAGAATCGGAACATGATAGTGCTCCTTATGATTTGATTCAAAATCTTCAGCAAGGTTTAGGTGGATTTGAAAAATTCACATGGAAAGGTAATGCATTATGGTATAAAGATACATTGTACCTATGTAAGAATTCTCTTCTTAAACAAAAAATCCTTCAAGAACTTCATACAACTCCAATTGGGGGTCATTCAGGATTTTTGAAAACCTATCACAAAATAAAGCAGGATATTTTTGGGAAGGTCTCAAGGGGGATGTCTAGAAATACATGGCTGAATGTATGATCTGTAAACAAAACAAAGGTAAAACCATCAAAACTCTAGGTCTTTTACATCCTTTATCCATCCCTAGCTAATGTTGGGAAGAGGTATCTATGGATTTCATTACAAGGTTACCAAGATCTGATGGTCAAAATGTTATCATGGTTGTTGTAGATCATCTCAATAAGTATGCTCATTTTTGTTCATTATCCCAATTATTTATTGCTAGTATAGTAGCTTCTGCTTTTCTCAATATAGTTCAAAACTGTATGGGATCCCTACGATCATTATCAGTGATAGAGATCCCATTTTTAATAGTAATTTTTGGACTGAGTTATTTACATGTTTAGGCACCCAATTAGCTCATAGTTCATCCTATTATCCTCAATATAATGGACAAACTAAGGTAATCAACAAATGTCTAGAAGGATATCTCTATTATTTTGTTTTTGATAAATATGATAAATGGGTTCATTGGCTACCACTTGCTGAATGGTGGTATAATAATTCTATTCATAGTTATTCCAAAATGTCTCCTTTTGTGGCACTATATGGATACCACCATTCATCCATAACTTCAAACTTGAATGTCCATCCTAAGGTTTGTGCAGTTGAAGAACATATTCACCATCAATAGGAGGTTCTTGCAAGTTTGCGTGAAAATTTAGCTATGGTCCAAAATCACATGAAGCAACAAGCAGATCAACATAGAAGTGATAGGAATTTTAACATTGGTGATTAGGTCTTTGTTCAATTACAACCATACAAACATATGTAATTGAATTAAAAAAAATAGGATAACAAGCTATTCCCTAAGTATTATGGGCCTACAAGTTAGATTTTTTTCATCCACTCACATACATCCAATACTTCATGTATCATGCCTAAAGAAAGTCATTAGACATAGATTTACCATTAAAATAGAATTACCAAAATTAGATGAGAAAATTAGAGTTGTTCTTGATCCTGAGGTGATCCTTTAAAGGTGCACCAAGTAGCTATGTTTCAGAGCAATTATAGAATACCTGATCAAATGGAAGAATCTGCCATGTGAAGATGCCACTTGGGAGGATGAATCATTTGTGTAACAACATCTAGAGTTGCCACAATTTTTAGGACAATTTTGTTTTGAAGGGGAAGGGATTGTTACACCTTTAACCATTGGTGTGTCTAGGGATATGTGTGGCCAACTTGTGGCTTACATACCTCTTTTATTTAGTTGTTAAATTTCTATATGTTCTTAGATAGGTCAGCCTATGGAATAACCTTGGATAAGTAGACTATATAAAAGAGGTAGTGGTTAGTATTTATTCATCATATTAAGTATTATGCTATCACTGCATTGTTGTGGAGGTTACCCCTTTGAAGTGGCTTTATTATATTATCTAGTATTTTGTTCTGCTATCAATTATCACTGTGTAATCTCTCATATTTTATTATTTTAAACAATATAAAATAATTTTGTGTGAATATCTAATTAATTTAATTACACAACATCACTCATGCTCAAACACTAATTTACATCCTTCATAGGCCTTGAAAACACCTCATGATACCTCACTAGGTTAGGTAGGGTCTAGAATTAGTCTAGTTACAGACTTGGACTTAAGGTATTAACCCTATAAGCTCACTTTGAAACTATCTTGAGTGATTAAATGCCTCATATTAATACTCAATCAACCTTATATATCCTATTATTCCTATTTTCATCCATATAACTAGGATACCATGCTCAAATCTTCTCACTAAGACTTTACAAGCTATGACTAGTGCCATAACTAGGCTTCTCAAGCACTTGAAACTTGAAAACTAGCCTTGAAACACTCCTTTATACTTCTACACCTTTCTCACATGTCTTACATGGTCCTAAAAAAATGTCATACTTATACTCATACCTATTCA
Source organism: Torreya grandis (assembly GCA_037957365.1). Taxonomy (NCBI): domain Eukaryota; kingdom Viridiplantae; phylum Streptophyta; class Pinopsida; order Cupressales; family Taxaceae; genus Torreya; species Torreya grandis. The sequence continues at coordinate 195,064 of JARHVA010009621.1, forward strand.
TTCTCATTATGCGAATGCTCATGATATTACTATGCTTGTTATGACTAGGCTTCTCAAGACACCTTGTACTCAAGGACTAGTACTCAAACATGCTTACCTCAATAATGTTATCAAATAAGAACATGCATAATATTAAATTTTTTCACTACTAAAACAACCTTGACAACAAACAACAAAGGAATCATTAGGTTTCCTTCAAATTATCTCTCAATATAAGAGACATTAGCTTGCCTTTAAATTCTCTCTAACTTGCACATTGACATCAACCTTGACATCAATGACATTAATCTTGACATCAATGACAAAACTTCTCAACAAACTCCCCCTTTGTCATTGATGGAAAAAAATCTTCATGATCACTCTCATCTCCCCCAATTTGGTGAATCTCCCTTCTTGAACTTTCTCCCCATTTAACATTAATGACAAAGGGTCTTCCATAAACTACCATCTAAAAGCACACAATCATGTAATAGGAGTTCATCACATAGAATATGAAATATTATAGAAATATTATTCATGCATACCTCCTTAAAATGAACTCAAAAATCAAGACCACTCATCTTGTTCTTGTCATGATTGATATGATACAAATATTGATCACACACTAGGCCATCATATTATTATCATCAACCACACTTGGAGCTTATGAACAACTTGAATAATTCCCCCTCAAACCAAGCATCCACCATGATTCTACTTAACAAAAAAGTGTCTCCATGAAACCTACTAGATTCACCCATTTCCATAAGGAACTAAAACAACATAAGTTTAGGAGATTCCTAGATTTTCATGTTCTCACAAGAATGAATATCCTTTAGTATCCTTTTAGGTTTGATTGGAAATATAGGATTGACATATTCATCAATCATTTGATCATCAATATGAGCTGACAATAGACATTCCTAACTTTATTTCACATTTGAAGTATGCTCTATCACCTCAAATAGTCCACTTGAGATTGTAGACTAATCATGACTCATATTTACTATCTTTGGTTTCCATACATTCATTTTCCTTTTTTCTTGCACTCTAGGGTATTAAAACCTCCTATTTTGACTTGATGACCTTCTAACTTTGTTAGGATAGAATCTTAAAATGTGTCCTACATTATGACAACTATATTAAACCACATTATACAACCATTTGACTGTTGTGAACTGTGTCTCCTTCCATAGTCCCATGAGTACTCATTCTTGGAGGGTCTTCTACACTCTCTTTCTCTATGACTAAATTGAATGCATACAACACAATAACCATTAAATGAATTAACATACCTCATAGCATTAGGGCATCTTATTGGTTTCTTTATGTTGAATTTTTTGTCTTCAATAGCCTTCTCCTTGACTTGAGCTTCCTCCTTTAGGTCTTATTTGAAACCAAGTCCTATATTATCACTTGTATATTTTTTACTACTCAAGATATCATCTAGAGCCTCAGTGCTCTTTTCAAACTTCACAAAGGTCTTCAATTTTTTATATGCTTGATCCAACTCAAATTTTAAGGATTACATTTCAATTTCATGCTCGATGCATTCTTCCTCTTTAGCCTTTAGGTTTGCATTAACTATCTCCATCTGTGCTTCAATTGGATTGATGATCTCATCATACTCCTTGGAAGTGTTACTCAGTCTCTCCTCAAACAAGCTAATATGATCCTCATAGTCCTTAACTAGTGATATTAGTTTGTGATTATTTCTTCTTTGAAACCTCAAATCCTCTAGGGAACTCACAAATTCTTCCTCAAGGTTCACTTCAACTTGTTCTTCATTTGATTCTACATCAACTATAAGGCATTTCCCATTTAAACAACCCTCATTGTCTGATTCTATGGCCATGAATAAGGTTTCATTATTGTCATGTTTAAGTTCATTACTTATATCACCACTATCATATGTACTTGTGTCACTTATATCAAATGAGATATTTTATTCTTTGGTGTATAAACTTCTCTCGTTCTTGAATGAACCTTTCTTACCTTCATGCTTCCTACAATATTTCTTGTTCTTATCAGGCTTATAGACCTTCCTATCATCTCCATGATGTTCATCATGTTATTTATCATGCTTAATTTTATCCTTGTTAGGACTAGATGAAAAGTGGCCAATCCTACCATAGTTAAAACATTTGAAAGGCAACTTACCCTTATACTTTCCAGATCTAAACCTCAATTTCCTTGAAAACATGGCTATTAGTTGATCATCATCAACATTTGATAATTCATTATCCTTAAGCTTATTTTCTTTCACTTCTTCTCAAATTTTAAATTTTCTTCCTTCTTGAAAGGTATTCATTCATTTATTATCATCTCATAGGCAGTCAAGATGCCATGAAGCCCATCCATTTCTATCTTGTCCAAATCTTGCATCTCTTCTAATGTAGATACCTTAGAATCAAACTTAAGAGTTAATGATCTCAATATATTTTGAACAAATGTAGACTCTTTCACTTATTATCCTAATCCTTTGATGACATTGAAAACTTCATCAACCTTCAACATGTAGGATGTAATGGTTTCATCTTCATTCATCTTTAGAATTTCAAACTGTCTTTGGTGGGTCTATAACTTGGTGATCTTCACCTTGGTGTATCTTTCATAAATAGTCTTCAATTTTTCCCATATATCTTTAGATGATACATAGTGAATCAAATTCACAAGATCTACCTATGATAGGCCATAAAGAATGGCATTCATTGCCTTGGAGTTATTTTCACTAGCCTTATTACATGTTACATCAGTTGGTGAAATAAGAGGAGCACTATATCCATCTACAACTAAATGCCAAATATCATGAACTTGAGACATAAAATATATCTTCATCTTGATGTTATAAAATTAATAATTATATTTATTAAATAATGGAGTATTACTATTAGATAAAACGCCTTGAGTTTGCTGACTAGCCATCTTTGTTTCTAGGATCTCCTTTAGGCTTTTAGACCTGATTCAAAGGACTAGGATCTAATACCAAATATTGAAAGCAAAAGGAATGAGAGGGGGGGGTGAATCAGTATTCAAATTAATTTATTAACAATCTCACTTAAGCAATCATGAAACATTCAAAAAAGCATATAGATCTTGCAAGTATAAACACCTATCCACATAAGCATGAAACACAAGAATGCATCACATATGTGGGAAAACCTCAAGGGGAAGAAACCCACTAGTATATACAAATAGACTAAATTAGTATAAGACAAACACTAATTTTATTGAATCACCCACTTTAAATGGATCACCAACCCTAATTAGCTAAGCACCAACTCAGCTAGGCTTTAGTAAGCACCAACTTGCAAGGAGGCACCAACCCCCTAGATGATTTAACACTAACTCAAAAAACTTATTACTTTGATCATATTTAGGACACCATGTTTCTCAAAAAATTGATGATGAACACCTCTTCATCTGTTCAAATTTTAGGCTTCTTCAATTTTCTCGACCAATAGATGATGACCACCTCTTCAGCTCTCACCACCATGTTTCTTCACACTTAGCACTGTATTCTAGGCTTATTCACTCAACTAGTCCTATTTTTAACTTGATTAGGTCATATGACCTTGAACCTCATACACATAACCTATGTTAAATATTAATCATATACCTTATAAACTCCTCTTATGGTCTAAAATACCTCTTTATGCTCTGTAATATGTTATTTTATTCGCTTACACTCTACACACACTCTAATAGGCATAAAACTATCTTGTATATATACAAGCCTCTTAATCATAGACCTCTTAGTCAGATGTATACATTTGAATACTTGGATTAAAATTTAAATAGGTCATATAACACATTTCATGCATTAATCAAATATTTCAATATGTCGGTCACAACATATATGACCAAAACCTTTTTTAGGCCTTAAGAAAACCTAATTTAATTAGGCCTTCATTAGCACATGTTACCCTTTGATCTCTTTGAAAACATTTAAAACTCAAAAAATAAAGTATAAAATTCATATTCCACTCTAATAGACATATACTAAGCTCATATTATGTCCATGACATTTTTTTAGCTCTAATCACCACTTAAAGCACACCATTAGTAATGTTCACAATTAGGCATATGCATACTTAGATAGTCTATCTTGAAATAATAAATATAAAACACCAAATATCTAAAAAAAAAGAAAATAAATCACATATTCATAAACCTCATGACCTAAGGGTCATCAAAAACTTAATTAGATACTTCAACTCAATGTATACATGTTCAAACTCTTCTTTGCAAAATGCTCACTCTGAACTGCCAACTAGCCTCAAAACATAGTCATGGAAGCTTGAACTTATGACACTTGAAATAAAACAATAAATGAATTATAATGAATTAAAATGATCATAAAACATAATTATAACAACCTAAAACAAAAATATCATAAGATATATTGGAAATTATTGGTCTTGTAGACCAATTTATTGACCTTCTCTCTCACAGACCTCACTCAACTATACAAGCCATTTTGGATTCAACATGACAAACACTTTAAATGTCTCTAAAAAATTATAAAAAACATGGATAGAACATTAAAAAAAAACAAAACAACATAATGTGAATATAAAACTTCAACTCAGGGCATAAAGCCTCAAACTCATCATTGCAACTTGCTTACCCATAACTGTTAGTTTACCTTGAAGCATAGTCATGGTGATAATGAATTTCAACACTTGTATGACCATTTAAAAAGACTCATAATGAATTTGGATGATATTATGAGATAATTATACCATTATTAGATAGATAGATAATATGGTCAAATGGAAATATTGGTTTTGTAGACCAATCTGATAACCTTATTGTATATAGACCTCATTAAGCCAGACAAGTCAACTTATGAGAAATTTTTTCACTATAAAAACTAACCTAAAAAACTTATAAAAACATGAGATAATCTTAAAATTAATTAAAAACACCTCCATGTAATTTTATTCATCCCTATTCCATGATGACATACTCCTAAATGCCTTCTTATTGCTACCTAGGTTTCTCACTATTTCCATCATTATGCATGTTAGCGACTGGTCAACTTGGATGAATAGTTTAAAAATATTAAGGGTTTTAACATATACATAACCCATAATGGACATAAAATAAAAGTCTCAACCTTTTCCATACAATGATTTTCATAATTTTACTTGGTTAACTCTGACTACTACAACAAATCTCTAAAAAAACTAGCACTTTCTTGTAGGGTCTACTCACACACCTGACAAACCAATCACACATGAATATGTCTGGGAGAGTTTAATACATGACATAATATTTTTTATAGTCATTTTTGACCATTATATTATATTTTTATCAACATCTTCAACATTAGGTAAATTTTAAGGTTTTTGAGAGGGTTAACACTATTTTTGGAGTTAATGATTATTCATAAAGGACTTCCCCTTATTTCCAAAACTAATGCATAGAGATATTATCTAGGAGCCTTAACCATATATCATTAATATCCAAGGTTCCCATGTAGAGGTTACACATACCAATGAACAACTGAAAGTCCTTCTCGGGTTGAGAACCTTTCATTTTGTGCACACGAGAGACCTCAAAACCACTTTTCATGCCTTATCTTACAAACCATGAACACAAACCTTCTTAAAATTATTTAAACAACATATTAAATCTATATACATGATAATATGAGCTCAAAAATCTTTAAACATGATCATGAACCATTATTAGGCCATACTCTCTCTCTTTGCTCTCTTAGACCTTGACCTACAAACCATATTAGGCTTAAAAGTTGACTTAAAGCTTATTTACATGAAATCTTCACCTCATTATCAAACTAAATGGACCTATATCATGACCAAAAACTAATTTACATCCTTCATATGCCTTGAAAACACCTCATGACACCTCATTAGGTTAGGTAGGGTCTAGAACTAGTCCAGTTGTAGAATTAGACTTAAGGTCTTACCCCATAGGATCACCTTGAAACTCTCCTGAGTGATAGAATTTATCATATTCATGATAAATAAACCTTATAAATCATTTTATTCCCATGTGCATGCATCTCACTAGCCACCATGTTCAAATCTTCTCACTAGGATTTTACAAGCTATGACTAGTTTCATGACTAGGCTTCTCAAGCACTTGAAACTTGAAAACTATCCTTAAAATAATCCTTGATGCTTCTACACCTTTATCACATGTATTAAATGTTCCTAAAATAATGTCATACTTATTCACATACCTCTTCATGTTCATTATGCACATAATCATGATAATATTATGCTTGTTATGACTAGGCTTCTCTAGACACCTTGTACTCAAGGACTAGTACTAAAAAATGCTTACCTCAATGATTATATAAAACAATAAAATGAATTAGAAAACATTATCACACTAATATAACAACCTTGACAACAAAAAATATAGGAATCATTCGGTTGTTTTAAAATTCTCTCTTAACAGAAGAAACATTAGATTACCTTCAAATTCTCTCTCTAACCTACACATTGACATTAATGAAATCAACCTGACATTAATGACACCAATATTGACATCAATGAAAACACTTATCAACACTTCAAGAAAAGCAGGGGATGGGAAAAATGCATTAAATGTGATAAAAAATGTGTAATGACAAGTGTGCTAAATTAACATCATGGGAATACCATTAGAGGCATTGATGAGTGAAATGATGGATGAGGTGATGGGGAAGTAAATGTGGATTACCAATAGAAGCTATAAAAGGTTAACTAGTCTTCATTTTAACACTTTACTATGAAAAATTATTAAATTTATAAAACCAAGAATATCATTTTCAAGCTACCATAGGAGCATTTATTGAATAATAGTGACCAATTCACAATTATGAAGTAAGGTGATAATCATGAATATATATATATATATATATATATATATATATATATATATATATATATATATATATATATATATATATATATGTATGTATGTATGTATTAGGTATGTTATGATTGGAGAAGCATAGTTGAAGGAATTACAGGTTACAGGTGTCAATGTCTACCATTGGAGGATGTTAAAGAAGGAGAGTTGAGGGAATTGAAAACTAAAATGATGTATTCTTATGGGAAGATCGGATGGCCTCACCTCAAACTTTGTGATCTTTAGAGGGTAATGCAGCCAAAGAAAAAAGCCTAGATAAACGAGCCCTTGCCTATGATTCATGAGGAAGAAAAGTTTGAGGGCATATAAGCACAACTAATTTTGATAAGAGAAGAAGTACTTGATGAATCTGATGTGGATGAGGAAAGCTTGACACAATAGAAAGAGGGAAAAAACATTAAAGAATCAAAGATATTGCTAATAAAAAAATAGAATTACCCCCACTTCCTATGGAAATTATATAAATGAAATATCTTGAATCAATGTTATGTGTGGATAAATGGGAGTCTAATGTGTTTACCTATCATATATTTGATTATAATCACTACCAACTAGGGAATGAAGTATAATTCTAATACGACTATAGGGTTGAGTGGTAGAACACCATAAATGAGCTCACCTATGACCTTATTATTTTAAATCATCTTAATGATGTTGGAGTTTTTCATACTTTCAATATAACTTAATTTTGGAAGTTCATGGAGGTCATGAGGTTTCTTATCTCATGCATTCATGAAGATTACTTTTAATTCACAGGGTGTAGAATGGGGATCACTACCTAGATATTTATCAAAGTTTTAAGTATACAATTCTTGGGCACTAACCTCAATGGAGATTTGGATGATTAAGAGGAAATTGATAAAATGGTGGTGATGCTTGAGTATAAGAAGCAAGACCACACAATATACATATCTAGTGGATTCAGGATCCCACCCTTTAGGTGGTTATGTGTTTGGCTATGACAAAGCTTAAATTTATCTATGGATTATTATTTCTCTTTCATCAATGTTTATATATTCTATTCTTCCATCTTTGTTTTAGTATGTATTTTTACTTCTCTTAAATTGATAATTGATTAATTTTTTTTTCACGATTCCTTGGTTTGATTTAGATTGTTACTATTCTTACTTTGGATACATTTTTAGGTCTTTCAATCATTAGTAGCCTTGGATTAGTTAAATACCTTAGTTTCCATTTTTTTTTAATCATTTATCTTGGTATTTTTTTTGTAACCTAGCCTTTTTCATCCCGACTTACTAATTTTCTAAATACTTTTAATTTTTTTTGAAAGTTTTCATTTACTTTTATTTCTTGTGATTGTTTATTTTTCTTTCTAGCCTCGTATCCCTAGGGTTTGTCAAATTTAGTTAATGTGTCCTCCATGATTAAGAATTTAAATACACCATGAGACCATTCAAAAATAAAGGTAAATCAAGGTATGTATATGTTACTTATTTCACTTCCAACATTCCTTTCAACATTTCATTTTGAGTTAACTTAGTTAGTGTGTTGCTATTTTATTTCCTGAATCACCATCCCATGTCACACTCTGGTGACACATGATGAGATTTGAATGGGGAATATGTATACATGAAATATTTTAAAATTTTATAATTTACTAAAAATTTTTCTCTTGTAACAACCTATAGAGTTTAAATCTCCCTAAGTGCATGCTTTAAATGATGAAATGATAAATGGGTGGTCAGACTGATGGTGCTTTACGAGAGACATTATTATATATCTATAATTATTATCTCCACTATACTTCCCCCAAACTTGATCCCTTGATAAATATTCCTCCTTATAACCCCTAACTATACTAAGACCTATATTTTTCAACTATATCAGCTCGACTTGATGTAGTTTTCCTGATTCCCACCAAATTTTATTCTAAGTCATCCTAGGTCAATGTAGTTTAAAAGATATGATGGATGCTTTGGAACTAAGCTGGCCTTAACTAAAGACCTAGATCAAGGGTAAAGCATCATATTTTCAACTAAATAAATGTTTGCTGATGCTGCCAGCTAAAAATTTCAAAAGGTTTAACATCATCTGTCACTATAAACACAAGTCCTCATTTTAATCTAATATAGAGGGACATTATTTTTTACATTGTCATTACTCATAATTATGCTTAAGTCTATATTTTGAGAAGCCATTACTTAGATATTTTATTAGAGGGAAAAAACTTGTCTTGTAGAATCTTGGATGTAATAGGAGTCCTTTTAGCCCAGAGCTTGACTAAATCTTTGTGATACTTAAAACCACAAAAATATCTTGAAAAGGACCATTGACCAAAGGGAGATTGAGGTTTGACAATTTTGCTCGAGGTAAGTATGTTCTATCCCTAGTTCCTTCATTTGATAGATAGAAGTTGCATAATTACTAGATTGAATGAATGTATAACTCCTCGTTTGAATATCTTTTACACTTATACTTAGTGTGGCTATAGGAGTTTTTTAGTTTTTCATTTCACACCTTAGGTAACCTAGGCCATCATTTTCCTACAATGGTTCCTTTCCCCTTTTAGTTTGTTTTTAAAACCCCCTTGTTTGTGTTGTTATCTTAGAAAGACTAGATTAGAATAATTCCAATATAAAAATACCTAGTTAGGGTTATTACATTATATTGATTGCTTAGAGACTTTGGAACCCCTTCCATTGATGTTATTTGATAAGTTCTCCTTTTGCTAGGCTTATCAGATCCATTTGGTCATATCATGATACATTAAGTATCAATGGGATATATTTGATTTACCTTATCTATGTCTATATATCTTAGATAGGATAAGTTGTAGGTCAATTTTAACTCATTGCATACAAACATCATCCATAGAAATAACCTTTATATCATCCTTAAGACAAAAAAATGAATAATCTCACAATATTTTGTATTTGTACATGGATGTAAAAATGATTGAAACAATTAGTGGTTAAGTGGTGTTATTTATGTACCCTTAATACATTAAATTACATTGGTTAAAAAATAATATATTTTATTATTTATCATGAGTTTATCCTCTTGTAAATAAATAATAAAATATATTAAATAACATTTGGAGAGGTTAGACCCATTAATGTGGTGGTTAGAAAAGTTCATTTATAATGGGAAAATTACCTTGCCTATATAATAAAAGAGTTTATATTGTAAGATGTAATGAAAAAAAGAAGTGAGAGGAAGAAAGACTATATTGGGTACTTGCAAGTTTCTCATTATATGAATAATATATGTGGGTTTTTTACCTCTTGGAGGTTTTCACACGTATATAAATGTTATGGTGTGTTCAACTTTTCTCTCATTGTTTCATGGTGAATGTCTTTGCTATTGATCTCAAATCTAGATCTGGTGTTCATATGCAATCGTATTGCTTGTTTTGTCAAAAATTGTTGATGCTTTGTGGTTAAATTGGTCTCAAAATATATCCACTCTATAAGGTATCCCTCTGCCATTTTTTATTTTTATCTAGTATAATATTCTTGTAGATTAAGTCTAAAACGTCATTTGGTGTGGGATGGTTTGAAATTGAGTTGTATGAAGTCTCTATCTTCTTTATGACTTGTTCTAGTTTCTACATAAACTGATTGAGGAGGTTACCATATTCCTTAAGACATGTGATTATTTGAGTGTGTTGGCCTTGTTTCACATAAAAGTGATTTCCCAACTCAAAAATTCATTTTATTTATGCTCTAGCTAGATCTTTAACAATGTTGCATTACATGAAAACTTATTTTAGTTCCACCTCAAAGGCATCCATATCCTTCTTCTCTTCTCGGGTCATCGTCAACCACCCTAGAGTAATTATAAGGTAGCGACATCTGAGATTTCTTACTGAAGTGACACAATATGTGTTTTGATTATGTGTCAATGTTGATCATTATTTACCAATGGTTTGGTATTATGTTGAAACTTAAATTATTCCATAATATTTTCTATGATGGCTTGCTTCATTTCCTCTAATAATGATTGATGTTGGATAAGATTCTACATCGTCTTCCATAGGCATTAATCCAATGACCATTTGGGATTGACATCATACTATGAAATTTATTTAGAGATGTTATATATCACCTTATAAATTTTTTCTTATAAGATAACATAGTGATACATCAAATCATTATTTTCATTTTATTGCAAAATGGTACTGATGTATTGTTTCTCTACTAGAGAGAGTCAATCAATATGGATGTTTTTCCTTGAGGTGTGGGTGTGAGCATATTTTAGTCTAGATAAATGATGTTGATATTTTTGAATTTGGCTATAAATAATTTTATTTGAGAGAGGGAATCTTGGGGAGTTGTGAATTTTGTAAGTGAAGTGGATGTTGATACATATAGAGTGGTGACTTAGTATAGTAGGATGGATAATGGAGTGATTTGTTATGGAGAGGGGATTGATGGGGTTTAGAATACCACTTGTCTTGTAATTTCATCAAATGCTTATTTTTTCTTTGAATTTTCAATGGATTTGATGACCACTTTATTTTTTATACCTCTTATTATTCAACATCTTCTAATGGTGCCTTTCTCTTATTCTCTGCTTTTTCATAAGCTTATACCATTGGCTTCTTTGTGGGTATCTTATACTGCCATCTTTTTTTTATCAGTGTCAAATTTTTATTTTTATAATTTCTCTTTGTCTGAATTTTATTTTTCTCTTCTTTCTTTCTCCACCCTTTCTTATTCAATTTATTTTTTTCTATTTTTTTTCATTTTCTTATTTTTCCTACCGTTCCATTTTATTTTAGGCTAATAATACCTCCTCAAATTTATTTTTGGTTGTGGATTATTATTATTTCATTTATATATTTTTATAATTTCTCATGTTTCTCATTTTTCTACTTTTTTATTTTTCCTTTCTTTTTTTTTCTCTTTTTCCTCTTGTTCATATTTCTATTTTTCTCCTCCACTTGCCAATTTTGTTTTGATTATAGTTTCTACACTTTTATAAATTCCATGACTTATTATTGTTGTGATTTGGCCAATATGATATTCAAATTTGTCTCTATTAATCTTGTGATCTCAATTAATTTTTGTGGCTCTTCTCCTTATTTCATTTTTTTTTGTGGTTTAAGATTCTGTGGTTTATGTTTAGGCCTGCAGTTCTTCTTCCTCTACTACCTTTGTATCTATTATGTTGATTGAATCTTATTCATAAATAATTGATGATTTGGAGGTCTCAAATCATAATATTTTTACTTTCTATTAATTTCTCTTAGGCAAAGATATCTCTAATGATTTTTCTTTTGAATGTGCATGTTCATTTTATACACACAATATTTTAAAATTTTATCATTTACTGACACTTTCTATCTTGAAACAACCTATCTAATTTAAGTCTCTCTAATTGCACACCTTAAAGGGTGCACAAGGAAATGGGTGGGTAGATTGATGGTGCTTTTTCAGATACATTTTTGTTTATCTATCAGGGCTATATCCACTATACTTCCCCTAAACTTGATTCCCTAAGTAATATCCTCCTTATGAACCATAAATATACAATGACATATATTTTATGAATATATCATCTTAGATATATGTAATTTTATTTATTCCCTCTAAATTTGAAACTAAGTCAACCTAGGTCAATATAGTCTAAAAGTTACAATAAATGCTTTGAAACTAATTTAGCCCTAGCTAACATAGTTTAAGGGTAATATGTCATATTTTAAACTACATAAAGACTAGATGATGGCATCAAATAAAACTTTAGGAAAGGTTAGGGCCATCTATCACTATAAATACAAGTCCCCATTTGAATCCAATAAAGAGGAAAATTCATTTTTACGTTATCCTTTCTCACAATTATGTTTAACTCTATATTTGGAGAAGCCATTACTTAGATCTTGTCTTGGGGTGAAAAACCTTATCTTATGGAATCTTGGATTCAATAGGAGTAATCCTTTTAGGCTAGATATTGATTCAATATTTATTATCCTTAAAACTAAAATGATCTCTTGTAAATAACCTTTAGCCAAGGGGGAGATTGAGGCTCAAAATTTTTGTTCAAGGTAAGTATTCTATAACCATAGATCCTTCATTTGATAGATAGAAGTTTAATAATTACTAGCTTCTCTACATTTAAAATTAATGTGGCTATAGTATATTTCAATCTTTCTAGTTTTAGGTAACCAAGGACCTCGATTACCTACCATGGTTCTTTGCCCCTTTTAGTTTATTTTTAACTCTACCCCTCATTTGTGTTACTATATTAGATTAATTCTAATATGAGAAGACCTAAATAGGGTAATTATGTTATATTGATTGGATAGAGGCTTTGAAACACTCTCCATTGATGTTATGTGAAAATTTATCTTCTATCTAGGTTTAGAAGATCCATTTGGTCATATATTCATACATTAAGTATCAATGGGCTCTATTTGATTTACCTTATTCAATTCTAGATCTCTTATATATGATAAGTTACAGGTCAATCCTAGCTCATTGCATATATTTTGGTGAACCCTACATGAATAAACCATTATTTTTTATAAAATTATATCAGCATAGGTCAATACAAAAGTTACTTCTCTATCTTTTTCAGTAGACTACGTCGACATATGTTGATATAGTCTAATCTCTACGTATTTTTAGAAAAATTATGTTAGCACAGGTCACTAAAGTATTATTCCTCTATGTTTTTCTAGTAGGATACATCAACATAGGTTAATATAGTCTTACACTCAGATATCTATATTTTTCTCAGTCAATGAACTATATCAATGAAGGTTGATCTAGTTTTATTTACCAGGTATTCTTCTACGTAATTATATCAACTAGTCTGATATAGTTCTATTTATTCACTTCTTTACTCAACTTAATTAAGCAACTATATTTAGTTATGTATTGAAATTTATAATTCTATCAAATTTAATTTACTCATATTACTATATTGACCCTATCTGATTTAGTTATCAATTAATTTTATCTCTATGTCAAACTATATTGACCCTATCTAATATAGTTGTGTTTGCATCCCTTTTTAACAAACTATATCGACCTTGTGTGGTCTAGTTTATTATTCACATTTTATTTATATATACATAGACTATATCAATGTGTGTTGATATATATTTTGTATTAGTGAACAACTACATTAGCTTGCAACGATATTGTTCTTTATATTTTCATTTTTAGCATAAGGTAAGTTAACCTTTCTTTTAAATAACTAATCAAACATTTCCTTTCAAAGTGGCTACCTATTTATTTAAATTCACTAAAAGTTGTAAATTTATTTTTAACACCTATTTTCAAATTTTATTTTATCTTTGTCTGGATTTCCCTATAAACTATGTTCTGATAGTTTTGAAATTGATCCACTACTATCATGAAGGGATACATAATGTTCTATTTACAATCATTTTCTATTATTTATAGACATTATGGCATAAGGGGCTTTCTCTAATACTCATATCTATAATACAAAGCTAAACATGGACTTTAGTTTCCATGTATCTCATAATATTTAAGAAATGCCTAGGATTCCCCTTTTATTGAGCCTCATAAATTTAGCCATCCATATGATTATGTAGTGCATTGGGTAGTAGTTACCATCGGGAAGTTACTCTTAGCTTGCCCTTGAAACTAGGTTTAGTGGGCTATGGGAGCAATACTTACTCCATATTCAGTGCTCTTAAATATTGAGCTGACACTATCTAATAGGAAAATAAGTATCTTTATGATCCTACAAATTTGTCACACCCTTTTATTACATCTACTTGATATTCATTTTGGATAAATAGTTGTAAAAAATAGTTAAATTTGTAATTTATTTCTTACTATTATATTATGTATTGTAGACTATATTAGCTAGTGTTGATAGATTTTTATGTTACATTGTCTAACTACATTAGCCAATGCTAATATAATCATCTATATGTGAACAAAATACAATGACTAGGTTTGACATAGTCTACTTATTTTACTTTCTTTCTACATCTATTTATCAGATTATATTGACCATGACTAACATAATTTATTCATAATAGTGATAATTTTAACCCTTTATTGATTACCTCAAATAGGATCAATATAGTCCATCTTTCACATTTATATCTATGTAACTACATAGAACATGATTGATATAGTATAGTTTCTGATTACTGTACCCCTTTACTGATTATATTGACTAGGCTCAATATAGTCTATTTTTCACATTTTTGTTTAACTGCATCGACCATAGTTGATATATTATAATTTAATATTAGTGTACACCTTTACTAACTACATAAACCATGATTGATATATTCCATATTTCACAGTTCTATCTATGTAATTATAATGAACATGATTAATATAGTACATTTTCTACTTTATTGAGTTGGTTGATATAGTTTTCACTTCAAACTATGCATTATACAATATATCCTTGATGATTTTGAATAAATAACCCAACACAATATGATGGATTTAAATAAATCACATAAATCTTCTAAAAACAATTTTAATATTATCAATAATCAAGATAAAATAAATATTCATGTAACTACTAAAACAAATGATTCTAACTCACTATTTACATCCAAACCTCTAGATCATTTTAACTATCCTCCCCATATGCCCATGGTTGAGTATGAGAGTGACCTTGAATACACTAAGGAAATGATCCTTTTCATCAATGAAAACCCTAAAAATAGGGGAAAACATCCTATGGTCATCTATAAAATCATGATGGGGCCCCACATAGGATGTTACCTTTAACCTATACATATTATCTCAATAGGATTTGAGGTAAGTTAATACATGAATTATTCTCTTCCTTCCTCTTCCACTATGTTAGGTTTAACCACTACCATGAAAATTCTTTCCTCTAGTGGGTCTACTCAAAGTTACCATATTAATAGTCATGTTAATGCAATAATTAGTAAAACTGAAGTCGATTCCACTAGTCAATAAAATCTAAATACCAACCAAATCTTATTGCAAACCATGCATCAAGTGGATAATTTTCAAACTAATAAGTCTAACCAAGTGATGTAAATATAAAATAAAATTTTTAAATTGTAAATTCATCCTCAAAAACTTAAATTGGGAATGAAAAATATAAATCCCCCTAACACCTACCCACCCTACCCATAGATAGACAGCGTAATCTTATTCCTCAACCCTCACTTTTTACCAAAATCGTCAAACTATTGATGCAGATTTTATGCACACCATAGAGACATTTACGAGGTAGATTCTAATGTTTTAGGATTATTAAAGTGATTTCAATCCAAGGTATGAGTTGTAGGGTATTCAATTTTATAACAACATGTTGCTAGAATAGTGGTGAGTGAAGTAGGTTGTTAACCACATATGGGTTAGTTATGGATGAACCTAAATCTACTTGATATGGGTGGAAGGATGATGGTTTTAAATAAGGTGGTAAATCCTTCCAAAATAACCTAAAAAAAGAGGTAAAGGAAGGGCATAAAAGGGGCCTATGGACTACACAAGATGAAAACCTTTCAAGACCAACACTTAAACTAGGGTAGGACAAGAAATCAAAAGACTAATATTTGATGTAAGCTAATGTAGCACACCAAAAATCAAACATAGTAAGGAGTCAAAGGGAACCAAAACATAGTAAAATTGAACATGCAAAATTAAAGGTTGCCATGTTTGTTAGATTATTATTGCATATCTACAATGGGGGATTATAATTAACATGCAAAATGCATTCAAGTTAGTTATATCTTAAAATGAATAAATGTAATAGAAAGATAACTCATGCACAATAAAATAACTAAGATAAAAAAATGACAACACATCCTACATAGTCCATAGAATTGGAGAAGAATCAAGATTTACACATAAATATTAAGCAAAACTTCTCATAATTTCCAATTAATCTTAATAACCAAAATTATCTTCTGTTTAGACTCAGGGATTAAAATTATAAATAGGCTTGGGATGGGTTAGGCCTCATATCTTAGGTGTCATATAAATTTACAAGCTCAAAAATATAATAGTATGTACAAAATAATGTAAAGGATGCATGTACAATGATAACATTCAAAATAGACTCTTTACAACTAAAAATACAACATATGCATGCAACACATATAGGGAACCAAAGTTACCACTAAACTAAAAAACATGCAAGTACATATTATATTTAGGTGAATGCTAATATGGCACCACTACTAAATAAGTGGGTGGAGTAACTATTGTTGTAAGTAAATTAACCACTAGGGGCCCTTGAGGGATCAAAATTAGGCATGTTGAAGTTTGTAAGACCATAAATCCTAAAAATTGGGCACCCTATGTTATCATGACAACAATAAAAACAACTGACTACTATGGCTTGATCCATAAGATAAATATTTTTCCTTGAGTTATACAAATAATGTGTGTATTGCATCAAAATATTTATTTATGATGTCAAAATTGACCAGGGAAGGTTTGATGGCTTCAACCATCAACCTTGTTTGTTCAACTTCCAAGATATTGAATTCTACTCCTAGAGCTTCATCTCTTACCATCCTATCTTTAGTAAAATTAGCTAATTTTAAAACTTCATTATTGGTTCTATATATGGTACCTTTAACTTCTTTAAAGTTGTTTACAGATTCTAGGAGACGGTTCTCAAAATTTAGCATGTTAACTAGTTCACCTATAGGAGATATCACATTATTAACCTTCATGTCCCTCAAATATATAAGGCCTTAATTTCATGATTATCAAAAATTCCCAATAAAGTCTTCATTTGATTATGCCAACTGAGGGAACAATCCCTTCTTTTAATTACATAGTTAAGACACAAAGATTCATCCTTGCTAGTCATCATGTTTAATTGGTTTAATGCAATGATTCTATAACATTGAACCGAGAAATTCAAACTCATCTCCAATTATCTCATTTGATGTCAAAACTTGGTTACATCCACCCTATTGGATTGGCTTCCCATTTTTCAAACCTAGATGTTATTTAAAATATTGTACAACTTAGTAGCCACACTCTACACATCATCAATTATTTCTCAAGGGGCATGTAGAGTTTGTATATGTTGGAGTATTTTATATGCTTTCTCTTTGCTCTAATACATTTCCTCTATGGACTCACCAATAATATACAAAAAATCAAGTAAATTTTCATTATACTTAGTGGGATCATTGGATCCCTCTTGGGTTTATTTGATAAGGGAAAGAAATGATCTCTCTATTCAAATTCCATTTCGTTCCTGGTGTTCATATTCAAATCCTTCCTATTCATTAACATTTGGATGGTTCCACTTTTCTTATCAAACTGGGTAGGTAACTTTGCATTGACCAAATTTTGTATTTCATCCCTTTAGATTCTACATTTTCTTTACCCATTGGGGAATAATAAGTTTCCCTATTTTTCATATGGCCTTGGTCTTAGGATATAGAAGGTAGAGGAGCCATAGGAGGGGGTGTTATTATTGGTGGTGGCAATGATGCACTTATTTGAATTGGGAACTAGAGAGGTGAGTAAAAAATTCTCTTCCATGGTGATGGATACCTTATTAGAGTCACCTCAACCAAAACATGGTTAAGCCTAGGGTCTTCTTAATAATCATAGTAACTGATGGCATGGGTAATAATGGGGCATTGGTAGCTATAATTAAACTAACTATTTCTTAGTAACTAGTGGCATTTTGGGATTTAAAATGGAAATACTAACTAGATTCTCAAAATGGACTACATTCATAGGAGTATTTATTTTTTAGAATAAGAAAAAATAGATGAATTGATAAAACTAGACAAAAGAACTTTTGTAATAGTTGAAGGTAAATATGCACTTGGAGAATATTCACTGATAACAGATGAAACCAAGGAAGAAACTACCTCATTGATGTTTTTCATTTGTTTTCTTATGAGTATTTACTGATCCAAAGTGTCATTTGGGGTTTCTTCCACTATGGCCTCCCAGACTCATGGCTTTAGCCTTCTCTAGTTATGCCTCTTCATTATTTGGAAGTGCTTCATGACTTATTTATGACCATGTCTCCTTCATTATTTATAAATTTTCTTCCTCCTCATCAGTTGAATACTCAACTAAATATATTACCCACTTAGGCTCCTCTTTCTCTTTTTTGCCTCTTCCTCCTCCTCATAAAGGGAATATTATATGGTGGAAAGACCAAGTGATGGCCTTTTTTTATTTGTTTTCCCTTGGAGGAAGTAGAAGGGTCTTTGGGATTACTCTACTATGTGATTATGAAGGAAGTAAAAGGTAGATGTGTAGACACTTGAAAACTACACATGATAGCTTTCGATGTCAAACTCCCTTTTGACCCTCATCTGACCTTGTATCTAGTGGACCACCTAGTCAATTAGACTCATTTACTAACTTAACTCCATCACAAACCTAAATTAACACATTTAACTAAACCATTCAATTCACCCCTTTTTAACTTATTTCTTTTGGCCCCTTGACCACTAACAGTTAGCCTAACCATTGACAATTGGCTTGACCATCGACGATCATGTTTCTAAACCTATTTTAAAGTATTAAAGCAATGGGAAATTTGTGTAAGATAAGCATCTCCCTAAACAAAAACTTGATTTTAAAACTTGCTTTAAAATGTCATGAATTTACAACTTTATCCCCTATCAAATTAGTAGCTTCCTCCATCCTAATTAGTAATTCTATCCTATAAAAGGAGAAGAGGAAGAAGTGAAATAGATCCATAATCAACAATCTAAAATATTGCATCCAAGCTCTCTTATATATAGGTATTCAATATCCTTTCAGTAGGCAAGCAACATCATTAGAGACCTGAATCTCTATCAGAATCACTTTTGAAAGTCAAAGTACTGTCAGTCTGGCCAAATCACTTCAACATTCTACCATCAAGATTTAGGTATATTTCGCTTATTTTTATTGATTTATCTTATTTCTAACCTCTATACCCTATCATACCCATCAATATCTTATTTCCACCCCTCAACCCTATAACAAACCTTTTTTTACCCAAACACCCAATTTATACCTTTTATTTTGATCAGCTCTAGATTTACAAAGGTAATCGCCAGTGGTTAACACAACCACTAATAGTCACCTTAATCGTTGATGGTTACCCAACTACCAATGGTCAAACTAAACTATTGATGTTTCACCTAACCATTGATGGTTAGTATGGTATGAAGACATAACAAGTTATTTTCATCCCCTTGGCCCCATTCAAACCTAATTTTTTTTAGTTTCTACTTGATTCCAATACCCTTTCTAATTTTCTAGACTAGGCCTCAACCATTTTATCATAAATATTGACCCACTTTTACTATTTTAGTTTTTTTCTTTGAACAAACATTCACTTTATCTTCTTTGCATGTATTTACTTTCATATCATTAAATGCAAGTATCCTTTCTATTTATTTATATCAACTTAATTGTTATAATAGTAGATTGACAACCTCCTAGCAAGCAATACACTTCTTAGATCTAGTTCACACTAGGCAGTCCACTCAACCATCCATCTAATAACCCCCTTTTTTAGTGTCTTTCTTATCTACAGTTTATTCCTTCCTATCCAAAGAGGAGTTCCTATCATCATCTGGATTCACATACACACTTTTATCAAGTATTCTTCTACACACCCTATTACTAGTTTCATTATTTACTTTCAAAATTAAGAAATGAGTGAAAATTAACTGAAACATTTTGGCATGCCTAGTGGGACATAATTCCCTTTTTCTTCCTTTATTATTTTCTCTTCAAATAAAATCTAAAAATTTCTTTTTGGGCATAAAATAAATCCCTTACATACATTGATTGCCTGCTTGTCTTAGTTCATCTAGTAACTTAAGAAGCAAAGTAATTAAATATAGATTTCACACTTATCATCACACACCTAAGGCAAACAAAAAAACAATTAAAAAATCAAAAAATACCTAAGATAAGGCCCGACTAGGATTTCATCACCTAGTGGTAACCTTATCCCTTCTCAACTATCCTACTGGATTTCACCACCAAGGGGATAACCAACTCAATTCTCTAGTTGAGTATAAACTCTAAACTTAGTATATTTCTGCTAAGCACCTAACACTCTTACTATTATGAAGTGAGGGGGTAAGCCCCAATACCAAGATACATACTAAAGTTTAACATAGATTTCTCTCTTGAGCACATTAACAACCTAGAACCAACCTTAGATTGCCTCTTTAGTACTTGATCTATGAGCCAAATTCCCTCTTCACACTTTCTAAGGCATAAGCCAAAAGTGATCTAAAAGGAATCCTAGGTTTTAATGCACTTTTAGTGTATGCATTGTTTGCCTTGAATTATTTTCTTATGATTGATTTTTGTTTGAGGTGTGAGTTTCATCATATTATTTTCTCACATGGTCTTTACTAGAAAGCAGCTGAGAAACCAAACCGATCAACCACCACCTTCTTCTTCTTCTTCTTCCATCAAATATAATTCTGATGATGAGGGTTCACCTCATTTTTCTCCCTCTCCTACTAGAATCCTAATTATTTCTGAGGGTGATGCAGACTTTTATGCCTTCCTTGATAACAATCTAGTGTCCCTTCAACATTATCTTAACAACTTACCTCATTGTACCTCTATTACTTTGGTTCTTCCTATGGACCCTCCTAATGGTATGCCTCCCCATCTTATGGTGGGTACCACCTCAACCCAACCCTTGCTGACCCAATCCTCTTATTCCTCCAATATCGCATCTACTACAACTACACAAACCCAATACAACATTCCAACCTCCAACCAAACACCTCCTTCTAGACCCCACACTTCACATATAGGTTTAACTTTACCTCTAGTTACTTATACTCCACCTACTATGGGGTTATCTTCTACCCCTATTTCCACCCTTCCCTTTATTACAACCACTCCACCAAATTCTACCCCAGTTCAAAACTTGGTGCTTTTATACCTCAGACATTTACACCTATTATCACTAGAATCACCACTCAACCTCAACCTACGTAACCTCAACCCACTACCTCAACCATACATTTAAGCCAGTCCACATCCATCCCTCAACAAGTACCCATGATAAGATATCAATATGTCTCTAAGCCACAAGGGTATATAGCACCTTACACTCAACCATTTGTGCTAATCAACCTTTATGTAACATCATCTCAACCTCTTTTCACCACTTACCAATATGTGACTTCTTTGGTGCCTTCTATCACTTATCCAAACATAGCTGCCACCTAACCTCAACAAAATGTGCCCCTTAATTATGCAGCTTCCCAACCCCAACCAGATTTGATTAAGATGTTAATGGACATAATGACTAACTTGGAGTCATCCATTTATGGGTCTCATAACATTTTATCCTATGATCAAATTTACAATGAACCCATTCATCCATTCATGCCCATCCATTCTTATCCTCTTTAAAGGGAATTACCCAAGTTTTCCAAATTATAAGGTAAGGAGGACCCCCAACAAAATTTGAGAGCATTATGACATTCTCATTATTTAATCACATATGATGATGCTATCCTTCAAACCTTTCCCATGTCCTTATCTATACCCACCCTTGATAAGTATAGTGCTCTTCCCACACAATCTATATATTCTTTCTCCCAACTGGTCCAAATATTTTTAGAGCATTTCTTGATAAATATATCTAAAAAGGTTTCTATTACTAACCTTTATTCCATTAAGCAATTTGATGATGAGTTAATTATCGATTTTGTGGCTAGATGGAGAGGTCTCATCAACCAAATTTATTTCTCTTTACCCCAACCCAAATTGATTGAACTCTTCTTTCAAGGTTGTGCCGAACATATTTCCCCCACTCTTGAAGTTTAAACCTTTAAAATTTTTTATGAGGCATTCACCATGGCACAAAAATTGGAAAACTGAGCCATTGATGAAGGGAAATTGAATTTATGGAACATAAATTATAGATTTAAATCTAATGACACTTGCTCCATCAAAACCACTAACCAATCTAATACCAAAACAAAAACATCCATAAACTCAGTTGTTTTCAAAACCGATCCACCTTTAACTATCAACCAACCACCTTGAACCAATTCTTCCAACCCTCCCTATCAATAAAACTAAAACCAAAACTAAGCTACTCCAAAATAATATAATCCCATTGGAGAATCTTATGCATCAATTTTGGATAAATTACTCAAATCTAACCTCATCCAACTCCCACCAATTAAACCACCCCAACAATTTGATGCTTCTTACCCCATACTTGGGTGGTACAATGAAAATGACCATTATGCCTTTCACCAATTTGTAGGACATGACATTAATAGATGTAATACATTGAAAAGTCTTGTCTAAAATTTGATTGATAGTGTATAGTATGTGTTTGATAATCCCAATGTACTTCCTAATCAGTCCCTTGACATTTTTTTCAAGCCTTTTCCTAATCATGCTCCTTCTACCGAACACCATGATAACCAACCTGAATCATCTCACTCTCACAAGGCACATATAATCAATGTTATTAATAATGAGCCCATTATTGAAGAGACCATTACCTCAATCACCCAAATAGAAATAGTGAGCTTACCTCGTATTCCTTTGGATACCCCAATGAAATAATCAAGCACCTCTCTCTCTCCACTTGATGAGACCTTAACCTTTTCTACTTATCCTTTGATGGAAATACCAAAGGAGATAACCATTCCTTCTTCCACTCCACTCATTTAAGTGGTAGAATTTCCCCCATTCCTTTGGACACCTAAACAAAGGAAGCAACCATGGCCACTCATTCACTTGGGGAAAACACACCTACCTACCCCATCTTAAAACCATCCACACCCTCTTTAAAAACTATCCCAAACTAAGAGAAGGTTACCTCATCTACCCAACTACCAAATTTGGAACCATCTATCAAATATAAGGATAGAGAAAACATTCCCTCTTCTCTACAAAAGGGATTAAGCTTTGAAACCAATGTCCAAGGAATCAAACCCATCTACAAGCCCTTTTCTAGGCTAGTAAAAAGTTTAGAGTTCACTTCCCAACCTAACTTTGATAGAGCCACCTTTTGGCATCAACTTGGACTTCCTTACCAAAGTAAAACTGAACCCTCAACTTCAATTAATTTCACCTTTAAACCCATTACCACTTCACCAAATACCCCTTCCAAAACCATAAGTGAACCATCCTAACCACTTCTATATAAAATTGCCAAATCACCTTATGCCTCTCTCACTAAATCGGTCAAGACTCTGGGAATCCTTCCCACACCTAACCACACTCACCCCCCTTTGAGGTTGGACTTAACCCCATTTGGTCCACCAAAAAAATCCCCAAATAAACTAATTAATAAAGTAGAGTCACCCAAACCTCCTCTTTGAACTAGACCCATACCACCTCCTTCCTACTTACCATCTATCTTAGGACCTCGTCCTTCTACCATTCCAGTTACCTATTCTTCTTCCAAGAAACCATCCCCCTTTTCTCTACTTATACCCATCAAACCATCTATTTATCCATCATTTTTAACCAGCCTATCTACCTCTACTTTCCCACCTATAACTAAACCTTTATCATCTAAGCCTTCTATATCCAAATATTCAACCTTCAAATCAACTGTAACCAAGCAAACCCAACCAAAACTACTAATTAAAACCATTCCTCCAAACAAAACTATCATGGTAATGCCTACACCCAAGATGGCTCTTATCCCTAAAACTATAAACCCATCACCCCCAATGCCTTTGAATGAATCCTACTCAACTATCTTACAAAGGTTGTTACAAACTTCCTCCATTAGCCTACCACCTATTAAACCATTCTACCCTTCCAATACCAAATCCTATTGGTTCAATGATAACTTGATATGTGCATACCATAGGGAACCATGACACGACACAGAGAATTGCAAAGCTCTCCAAGCTCATTCATAGCCTATATGATGAGGATGATCTATTATTAGATGAACCCTTCTTACACCCATTACCAATCTTACCATCCACCCAACCTACCGAACCTTTACCTACTCTCCCACTGCTACATAAAGATGAGAGGGAGGAACTAAAGCAAGCATGAAACCCAAAAAACCCCTTTATCCAAACTATAAATGTGGTTATTTGATCCCAAGCCCAATAAAAATAAGGAAAAATCCAAAGCATCCATTCCATGGATTTACCTTCAACCCCTCAAACTTCTAACCAAAACCAAACACTTACACCTATACCACTTCCAAATCTCTAAGTATCCATTTAGGACCCTTTACCTCTAACCCATTTGAATCCATCCAACATATCATGTTGAAATAACTTCACTAGACATCAATGAAAACAAGCCTTTATAAACTAGTCAACACCTCACCCCACCATCGTTAGGCACTAATCAAGGCTCTACAATCTATAGAGGTTCAACCAGATGATCTTCAACCTTTTACACCCTTAGTTAGAGCCCTCCAACTTTTTGCCCTCATCACCTTTCAAGATTTTGAAATACCTCCTACTCATCCTAAGGATTTTGATCCTCCCCTCTTTATCATAGCATACATCAATCAAACCCACATCAAAAGAAAATAACTCATGGACTTAATCTTAGCATCATTCAATTGTTACACTGTCTAGCTAGTTTCTTGAACTAATAACAAATTTGTAGACATGATGGCTTCCCTTGCTTCCTAAATTCCATCTCAACCTGTTAAATCTAAACTCTTTATTACCATCCATCACTTTATCACACCTTCATATCTCAATTTGATCTTCCTACCATTTGTAGTGTGGATACATCTCCTTCTAACATATGGTATGACCAAACTTTCAACTATCTTAAGCTTGGCATTAATCCTCCCAAACTTTCAAAATTTTTTTGAAGAGGTTTTCTTCAGAGTACCTCTCATTACACCATATTAGGGGGAATCCTTTACAAACATGGCTTTGACAACATCTTTATTCATTGTATTTGTAGTCATAAAGCCTCCCACTCCATCAAGGAAATATATGATGAAGTCTATGTGGGATATTCTAGTGGTCTAGCTATTGCTAAGCGCATCTTTCACCTTGGATACTATTGGCCCACCCTTAATCAAGACTATTGTGACTATGTCAAGAAGTGTGTTAAATGTAAATAATATGCTAACTTACATCATGCACCTCCTCATGGCCTTCAAGCATCCAAATATTATTGGCTCTTATCATAATGAGGTCTTGACCTTATTAGAGAAATCAATCCCCATTCTTTAGATTGACACCAATATATCATACTGCTACCAAATATTTCACTAAGTGGGTGGAGGCCATCCCCCTTATATCCACCAAATTCAAAAAGGTTATCAACTTCCTCAATCATAATATCATCTACCACTTTAGTGTTCCCCATAAGATCATCACTAATAATGGCAAATCTTTTAAAAACTAGAAAGTCTAAGGTCTTTGTGATGCTTTTGGCATCAAGTTAAGATTTTCCTTACCTTACCATCCACAAGCCAATGGATAGGTAAAAGCCTCTAAAAAAACTGTCATCAAAATTCTCACTAAAGTAGTAAGTGATTTAGGTTAGGATTGGCATTTGCATATACCTTTTGCTTTATGGGCCTATCGTAATAGCATTCAAACCTCTATGAGTACTACCCCTTTCTCTCTCATCTTTGGATCCAAGGTAGTCTTGCCTCTCAAAGTCCAAATTACATCCCTTTACATATCTTTACATGAAATCCTTTTTGAGAATGACTATCATCAAGAACACCTTGTACGTCTTGAACTCCTTGATAACATCACCTCAAAACCCTTAATCATCTTTATGTCTATCAGGAATGAATCAAGTGAGCATACAAAAAAACCTGAAAGAGTGATCGTTTAACATCAAAGACCTTATCCTTAAGAAAAAGCAACATGTAACTAATATGGAGAAGAGAAAAAAATGGAAAGTTTAATTTCAATTGGCTTGGACCTTACAATATAACCCATAAGTATGGATCAAGAGCTTATAATTTATCTTCTCTCAAAGGCAAACTAGAATGTGAGCCTCTCAATGCTTTGTATTTTTGTCCTTTCTATTGTTGAAACAAGGATCAAACTTACTTTTATGTCTAAGTTAAGCTCATCCCTTAGTTTATGATATTTTTACTTCCTTTAACCTACCTATCCCTAATCACATTGGGAATAATTGATTATAACATAGAACCATGTGATTATTCATCACAATTTTTATCCTAATCCTAAGCATGGGTACCGTAGCTCTACCCATGGCATGGTTCCCATGGATACTTTTCATCTCTAGCAGATGGAATTCCATGATTGGTTGTCTCTAAAACCACTTTCCACATACATCATTGACATTTTATACTAAAGTCTTGCCTCTATAAAGGCAAATTTTTAAGCTTAAATAAACTTGTCCATGTTTAATCCTATATTTAAAATTTCTTGGGTCTATATCTCGCATTGTAGACTACTACCTTGAAGGAAATCTATACAAATTTAATTCTAGACCACTCCATTTAAAGATGGATAAGAGATAATCATTTAAATCTTCCCACATTGATCAGCTTCACCAACTTATAAAAATAACAAAATTAACAAAAAACATTATGTCAAAATCAAAGTCAGTAAGCTGCAATCAGCTCCTATGAGTACCATTTGTAGACTTCTCATATCAATCAGTCTATGCATTATCCCAATACACCACAATCATCTCTTATATATGGCATTTATAGACTTCCCACATTGATTAGTATACATATCATATTAAGTTATGAACTTGTCTATTACAGTTCTTTGGTCATCTATAAAAGGTGTAAGCTAACCCACATCAGGTTATCTTTTCACCCATTTAGCATTCAACCATATACCTATCACCTCCTTTCCCTTCAATCCCTCTCTTAAATCAAGGGATTATGAGCTTACTTGACACAAAATGATCAAGATACCCCCATTCTCAATCAAAGCATGATCATATGAATCATTCGATAGGCTTACATTCATTAAGGCAATCCAACTATGGTTTCTTGTTATTGGATCCTTGCCAACTAAAAACATCATACCTTTTTCTTATCCTCTATTCATTAGTTCATGTGGTTTTATGTCTCACAAATCTTATCTCTTTCTCTCATTTAGTTTGTTATCTACACCTACTATTTATAAACATCATTCTCATCAAAATAACATTATAAATATAAACCATATCCTACCCATAAACAAAACATCGGGAGCCATAAATTGTAAACAATTGAAACATACATTATAACAACATAAGATCATCATCAATCTCATCTTCACAAAATATCATCCTATCTATGAACTAAATTATCACATCATCTTATCCATGAGCAATATTTATCAATCAACATGCTTACATCCTCATCCTATCTATTATCCACATTTTTATAATCATCTCATAAACAACATCATCAAAACCTATCTATCAAATATTCTTGATCATGTATAAACTAGACTAAAAAAAAATAAACATCTTGATCAAAAGCATGTTATCAATTACATCATGATAAACACAAATTGTCATCATCATCCAAAATATCCATCATCAAATACATAAACTAAAGAGTCAACAATAAAACTATGCATGAAGCATAATATATGTCATCCATAATCCATAAACATAACCACATCATGATCATAACATATATATATATATATATATCATACATAAATACATAATCAAATAAGAACATAATAATTGTGTCATGTGTCAACATAATCATCAATATAATCCAAAGTCCATCAACTAAACAACATAATGAAAGCATAATCCTCAATATAATAAAAAGTCCTAATAATCATGCCACATCAATACATAATCACTAAATAGAATTGTCATATGTCAACATGTCATCAATATAATGTCCATAATATAATCAAAGTAATCAACACATGATCATCATATACATAAATAAGAAAATACATGAAATAATGTATCTATGTCTCTCTCACTCATGTACATCTCACATCATTGGCACACAGGCCGATATCAAAATAAAAAACATATAATATATAAGGTCATATGTCAGGACCCTGGGACACCATTGCCACTGGCTCCATCCATACTTGCACTTATATTTCCATAGATGGTGTCCCCCCTGATATCCCTACTTGTCCCACTATCAAGGCCCACTGTCTTGGAGTCACTATAGATGGAACACCAACTAAACTGGCCCTATAATCCCCATATCTCATCTTTAATGGTAACTACACTATCACTATCACCTCATAATAACTTAGCTCCTCAATGGTGGCTAGGTATCATGTCCTCAAACCTATGTCAAGAGGTCCTCCTACTATTGCTATGGCCACTCCTACCCTCTATCTTAATGAATCTCTCTCTTGAGTCACTAAATCTAAGGAGTCCTCATCGTATCATTATCACCAGTCAAAGTAGTAACCTACCCCTATAAGGTGATAATTTGTGCCTATAACATGACCACTGATCTTTATAACCCTATGATTTTTGCCTATGATACTGCTAGTGCTATTTACACCTAACCATCCTATGCTGATGCCCCTATAGGGTCCACATCCATAGGCTACTACCCCGATCACCCCATCCAAAGTTAGCCATTGGATATCTAGCCTAAAACCAAGCCATATATCCATTTGCCATACCTACATCAATAGTAGCTCTAGCTGATAGCTCCTCATAGTCTAGTATGACATCCTATGGCTACAACTCTAGGAGTAAAAAATAAACCTCCTCCCTCCTGTATGTAGGGAGATTTGGTGGGATCCCCAATACTAATCCAAACTACCATGTCATTCAATTAAAGGGGATCAACTCAGTCTCCCCATCTCTCCTCATGTAAATCTAGTGCTAGCTCTATAAGGATAATGTGTAGTACCTATATCTTGGACAACTAGGCCAATCCACATATTACCTCCATATAATATCACCCACCACCAAACCCTCTAAAGTATCCCTAAACCAATCAATGTCTATGGCTCCTCCACTAGCACCTATCAAAACATTGATATACCTTTATAAGATGAAGCTGACTGGAAAGGCTACCTAGATAAAACCCTCCCATGGTAGCCCTAATTGTCTCACAAATTGAAAATGATCATATGCCTAGTAGTGGAGCATGAAACTAATGATGATCCCATACCATTTGTGTGCTCAAAAAGCCCAAAGCTCTCTATAAATTTGGACTAGTAACATTGAGGCCCATCCAAACATAGTCCTCTCGAGAAACATATCCAATATTACCCCTAGTAGCAGGTATGTAAATATATGGCTTGAATTTGGTACTGTAAAACAAGTCATTTCCATCATCATCATCATCATTAATAGGCATCTATCCGCTAAGGCCCTTTGGTATAATGGCCTAAACCCAAAGCATTCCACCTGGCATGAACATGACTATTCTATATAATAATCTCTATCCTCACTCTCTACATGATAGATTGGATCCCCTTAAATGGGTAGTCATGTGATCCTAGTCACATCCTCCAATAGGATGATCATCTCTCCAATCATCAACATGAAGGTATTCATCACTAGGTACCATCTCTTGATGAGTGCAATGATCATATCTGCATCTTGTAGTGGGTGATGATAATGAATCATACCACCTAGGCTTACCATCTCCATGTGCCTCCTTTATGGTCATCCGATCCCAAACCTTGTAAAATATCTTAGGGACTTCATCCCTCATCTAAATTTGGTTGTGGGCCTACAAACAAATAAATAACAAAGCTAAGTCCCACATTCAATTAAGCACCAACCTACACCTACCTTTCTCAAACCTATTACAACCTAACCCTATTTCCAAATAACCCCCTAACATATGCCTCACTCCCATCTATCCAAACATCTCCAACATATCTATCCAATACTAACCCCAACCCAACATCTTCCACACCTACAAACTACACTCTACACATTTTACACACCTACCCACTCTAATCACACTATAATAACACTTCACACAATGCTCTCCTTTTATACCTTTCAAAACTTCCTCAAACTTCCAAACACACTCCAAACACACTTTACCCTTTTAAACTCTTTGATAAGTTTACCAATCAAACCCTTCACATTATTTTTCCAAATATTTTTTTCAAAACTTTTATAGTGTTCTAGCTATGCTTTCATTTGACCACCAATGCTTCTTTGGACCATCGACAATCCCTAGGGACCTTTATCCTTCAAGGTTAGAATGTTGATGGTTAAGTGAATTGCTAATGGTCATTGTGTGTGACCATCGATGGTGTAACCCTCTAACTCACGAGCCCCACAAACTCAATCCCACATCTCAATTTAAAAACCTAACCTATCTACAAGTAATCTCTACCCCATTCCCAACCTAAAACACAATACAACTCTCAAAATCATTCCCTATTTACCTAATCACTCCCTCAAACTCTCACATCCTAAAAATTATGGAATTATTATCACACAAGAACCAAACCTGATTCCCAACCTACTCATTCGTAAACTACTCTTTGAATTTTCAATACAGATAAAATTTACATTTTGCTATCCAAATCAAGATAAGCCTACCTCATTCTATGATTTTTCGCATGGTTAAATCCCTCATCCTTCAACATGATTACATCCTTGTCCTCCCTCCATATAATCAATAATTGGTCACCCTCAAACATAGTCTCTACCACTCAATCCACTCCACCTCAACAAGATCAACTACCTGATTAATAAATTACACCAAATATCTAGAGCAAAACTGCCAAAATTCAAATGGTAGAAGGAACATTCAGTTTTAATTTTGATCTCTTAGCTCTGTAGGGTTTCTCCTAACTAATGATGATCAAGGTAATCATCACCAGTCAACCCTAAGGCAAACACATAACTGTATGTGATTAATATTCCCCCTTTTTTCAACTACATCTAACCTTGGTTCTAATCCTTTGGGAAGACACCTACTCTTTACTTCAACCAGAGCTTGTAATTTTAGAGATTACCCTTTTCCATGTACATTTAATCAAACCAAACCATGTGGTACATAAAATTAGCGTAACCCATTTGAATACCACTAAGCAACCCTTGGAGAACTACATTTTTCTTGAATTTTTTATTTGATATTATGTCCATGGAACTATGTAGGTAGCCTCCACTTTTCTAGTACATCTAGAGTCAGCTCAACCACCAATAACCATCCCTACCAACCAATCAAACAACTCATTTGACCATGTCCACCTTGACATTGGCCATGTTTGACCCAACCTATTCGTATGTTTTGTGATGACCTTGCTTTGGTCCTTTTGACTGCATTGACCAACCTTGCCATGTTGAACTTTTAAACTTTTTCACCACTTCATGCATGATCTAAAGAATTGTGTTATTTCATGGGCACACTTCCTACCCTGGATACTTATGACTAACACTGAACCTATCTAGAGGGATTGATAGGCCTGACCTGATCAGCTATGACCAATGATGTAGATTGGTTACCCCTATCACATGTCCCTCTAGAATTAAACATATTTTTATTAATATTAGCCACATTAGTCTTTACATGATCTTGAATATCACCCTTAGTCACATTTTGTGCACATGTTTGCATCTTAAATGCCTAACCTTTTTATGTCACACACCTAGTTACTACCAATTTATCATTTACCAAACCTTGAGCTTATTTTGCTTTCACCTTATCGAATCCTATTTTGAGGGGGAATACCTTCTCCTATACTCAAGGCAATCAGACCTTGACCAACCATATATTTTTGTTTTTCATTTTATTGGATCAACGCCACACAAAAAAGGGGTAAAATGTAGACACTCAAAAATTACACATGATAACTTTTGATGTCAAACTACCTTTTGACCCTCGTCTGACCTCATGTCTAGTGGACCACCTAGTCAATTAGACTTGTTTACTAACTTAAATACATCAAATCGCTAACTTAACATGTTTAAATAAACCATTTAATTCAATGATTTTTAAATTATTTATTTTGTCCCCTCAACTGATGATGGTTAGCTTAACCTTGATGGTTGGCCTGACCATTGACGATTAGGTCTCTGAACCTGTTTGAAAGTATTAAAGCAATGACAAATTTGTGTGAGATAAAAATCTCCCTAAATGGTAACTTGATTTTAAAACATAATTTAAAACATCATGAATTAGAAACTTTATCCCCATATCAAATTAGTAACTTCCTCCATCTTAATTATCAACTTCATCCTACAAAAGGAGAAGAGGAGGAAGTAAAATGAATCCATAATCAATAGTCCAGAATCTTGCATCCAAGCTCTCTTGCATATAGGTATTTATCATCCTTTCAATAGGTAAGTAACATCATCAAAGACTTAAAGCTTTATCAAAATCACTTTTGAAATCCAAAGTACTATCACTTTGGCCAAATCACTTCAACATTCTACCATCAATATTTAGGTATATTTCACTTGATTTCATTGATTTATCTTATTTCTAACCTCCCTACCCTATCATACCCATCAGTATCTTATTTACACCCCTTATCCCCATAAAAAACCTCTATTTTTCCAAATACCTAATTTGGACCTTCTATTCTGATCATTTCTAGATTTACATAGGTAATCACCGATGGTTAGCATAATCACTGATGGTCACCTCAACTGTTGATGGTTACCTAACCACCGATGGTTAGACTAAACCACTGATGGTTCACCTAACCATAGATGGTCACTATGGCATGAAAATATGTAAATCTATCCCATTAGCCCCATCCAAACCCAAATTTTTTTAGTTTTTGCCTGATTATAGTACCCTTTCTATTTTTATGGACCAGACCCTAACCATTTTAGCATAAGTATTGACATACTTTTGCTATTTTAGCTATTTTATTTGAATAATCATTCACTTTCTCTTACTTTCATGTATTTAATTTCATATCATTTAATGCAAGTATCCTTTTTATTCATTTATACCAACTTAACTATTATAACAGTAGATTGATATCCTCCTAGCAAGCAATACACTTCTTAGATCTAGGTCATGCTAGGTAGTCCACTCAATCATCCATCTAAAAATACCCTTTCTAATGTGTTTCCTATCTACATGTTATTAATTCCTAACTAAATATGAGTTCCCATCATTATCTAGATTCATGCACACACTTTTACCAGGTATTCTTCTACACACCCTATTACTAGTTTCATTATTTACTTTCAAAATTAAGAAATGAGTGAAAATTAACTAAAATAGGAGGAGGTGGTGAAACAACTAAGGGAATAGTAGTTGTGGAGAGTAAAAATACACATGGTGGTAAAGGAATGGTTAGTATCACAATAGTGGTGAGGGAAAAGGTGATCGAATTTGGCATGGTAGAGAGAGTTTGAGGAGAAGTCTCCTCACTGATTGTTGTGGATGTTGGTAAAATTGCTAGAGGAGACTTGGGAGAATCAAGAGTAGTTGGAATAGATAATAAATAAGCCTATAAAAAATTAGGGATAAAATTTGGGTAATTGTTATAAGGGGTGGTATAGATTTCATAACAAAAGTTCTCTTCCTTTGTCCATTTAAAGGAGGTGTAGAATTATCCATTATTATAACTATTCCTAAATCCTGAGTAGTGTCAGTTGAATATGTAGAAGGTAATTGAGGTCTTGGGAGACCTTTTAAAATTTCCCTCCTTATTCAAGGGTTAGACTCCCTATAGATACTTATCTCCCCTTATTGTAAGTTTGATTATTCCCCTATAGAAGAGGAGGGCTGATCTTGGATGTGTGAATCTTGTGACTAGGATGGAGGTCATTTATGGATCTATGCCCTTTATGAATTTTATTCTATAGCCTTTGGATCATATTGAAGGGCCTATATGCATATCATAGACATTAGATTATTCTTCATCTTTTTCCATACCTCCATGTCATTTGATGCATATCATAGACATCAGATTATTGTTCACCTTTTTCTTCTCCTTAATGTATTGGAGGTATGCCCTTATCCTCTTCCTAGGATCCTATTCCTTAAAAAGTGCCACCTTGAAATTGTAATAAGTCATAGCCTTGCCAACTTGGAAGACATGTGACCTAATTAGATATTTTATTTTCCTACTACTTAAAGGAGTTTTAAATTAATAAACTAAGGGTTTTTGGCCTAACTTTTCATCAATGCTATTATAAATTTGATATGACATTTCCTTCTCTATAATTTTATGTGAGACATGGTGCAGTAGTAATAATGGAGATATTTATGTGCCTTCTATCTTGATGATAGTGACATTGAGGTAATACCAATAGTCCCCCATTCTTTTAAGGCTCCTTGTTAGGTTCTTATACAATATAGGCATTAGAGTGCCATGAATTGTTTAAAATTATTAAGGATATAACTCATCACATATCATTTTAATTCCATTTTTAAACCTGTATCTAAACATAAAAGAGTAATCTTCACCAAATCAATTTCCCATGTATTCCATTGAGGGTTTCCATAATTGTCCACGGGTCTTATGAAATGTGCATAATATTACATCTAGTAAATAAGATATCATGTAGAAATTGCCATCAATTAGCCTTTGATTAGGATAACACATTTGTGTCTCCAACATGACACTTATGATCTCTCTCAAGGTGACTATTTTGTCAGATGTTAAGAGAATGTCTAAAAATGAGACCCACTCGACCAGTACATATGCAGTGCTGATAAAACCATATAATTAATTTAAGAAAGCCATAGCTATCATAATTTTTGGTCTAAATTTGACAATACAATTTTATGAAATCCACCCCTTTGGGTTTATTGTCTAGCCTTGAAGTAACTATTATTTCAAATTTCCCTCCATAGTATTTTTATCGAGCCAGACATTGGTTGAGACTTGGTTATACGTGGTCTTAGGCATTAGAATTATAATATTCCTCTGATATGCCCTACTATAAATATAAGTAGCTATGTTTTTTATTTTCTTAATGTGTATACAATCTTTAGAATATGTTCCATTCATAAATAAACTTCTTATAAGGTCTATATAAGGCATTACCTCTAATTTTACCACTACTTGGTGGTGGCCTTATGCTTTAATGGGTAGCAAGTCATCTATATATTGTCTCTCATCTGGATAAATTTGATATTATATACAATATGACACCATAAATTAAATTTCATCCCACAACACCAAGTAGTGAAGGAATTTTAAGTCTATGGAACTCTTCTTAAACACAATATACAAAAATTCTTCATGTCTAGCACAATAATATATATAAAGAGCTTGAGGACAACCCTAATTTGAAGAGGCGGCCATATTTTATCAATCCATACTATGAAAATTATTTTAAAATTTTTTTGGTTTGTTTTATGCAAGTTTACTAAGAAAATTAGGGCTTCTGAGATGCTCGAGGGCTCAAAATTATAATGCTTGATCAAGATAGTAATGGAAAAATGACTTTCCTTCATGTAGATTTTTCATATATCACTCCAAAGTTTGAGTATTAAATGTATTCATGTGTCATAAATATAAAAAAAAACATTTTGGTTTAATTCCCATTTTAATTTCAATTTGCCATTCAACTTTGGTAGGTATCCTTGTGTGCCAAATGAAAACATGTCATTAACTTTACATATGTAGTCATCCCCTTCTAGATGGTTGTCACTTCTTCATTCATTATCTCTTTTTATTTGTTTTCAACATTCTTTGTGTACATTGGCCGTATTCACTTCAGATTATGATGCTTGTATAATCTCCATTTATCTATCTCTTTAGATTTTTAGTTTAGTTTTGTATGCTTCGGGGTCACAAGTTAACTTGATTGAGCCACACAAAATAATCTTGGGCCTATAAGAACTCGAAAGGTCAGAGCCATGGCTACTTGTATATTAGAACTATTTATGCCCTATAGGGCTCTAGGAAATGAAATGTTGATACATGATGTGATCTTAGAGACCCAGAGGCTTATAGAATTGGGGTCACAGGATCATTGAACCCTTGAATTTTCTTTTATAGTTATGAACTTGTGGTTTCAACAAAAAGGTGCCAAGTGTCACTTGATTAGAATTATAGAAGCTCAACACCAATTATACTATGAATCATAAAATTATGTTAATCCTTTTAGGTTCTGATCGATGAAAATATGCCAAGTGTTGAATGTTTAGAACCACAAAATATCGAAACCATTAGATTCCATGATCTTGGACCTATTAGCTGATTGATAATTGTGTAAATTATTTAGGTTCTTAGGTTCATGATAACTCACCATGTGGTGTGTTTTCAGATCTTGGGGAATCAAAATAATTAGAATTTACTTTGAACTTTGAAGGATCTGTGTAATAACGTAATGTCATGTGTTAATGCCCAAGAGCTCAAGACTTGTTCTAAAACTTAGAAATATTTTGAGAAATCTAAAGGCTCTAGGCAATGTGATAGCACCACCTATCATAATCCCATACAATAAAGATGAGGCTCGATCATGGGTGATTAACCACTCCCAATCGATAGTCTTGTGATCATATAGAATTTGTACAAAATCTAGGACAAAAAATATTTTAGTACCATTAGTCTATAAATTAGAGTATCAATTTTGAAAAGAGATTATGAAAACCCAAGGTTTAAAATAAATTAAAATGTTCGTTCAAGTTTTGATTTTCATGATTCAAGTTTTTATAAATTTAAAATCATGAAAATAACCTTAGACTTTGCATGAAGGACATAATATTATGGACTTCTAAGGTTTATAGGGCCCCCAAATAGAGATTTTAAATAATGATGGGTCCCCATTTGAAATTTTAAAATGGGCTGTGTGTGTTAAGGCACACAAAATAGTGACTCATAGGGGAAAATAATCTTGAGTATTTTGAGAACCTAAAATTTTAAAAATTTATCAAAATAATACATTAACCCTACCTAGACCAGAATAAACAAACTAGGCCTTGAAATAAACTCCTACTTACTCATGCAACATATTGAACTTTTCATTCCTTGGGCTTGAGTGTGTGATTGTTGTGAAATTAATTCATTCTTATCATGAGAGTTTTGACCAATTCCTAGATAAACACTACAGATTTCATTTTGGCCTTTTGATTTTATAACCAAACAATAAGGGAAACCTGGGCATTGGTCTACTTCAATCCGTGCATCCATAGTCCTGACAAAGATACCTATGATTCCACTCAAAGACTTTCTCTACTTACAACTAGGATTCCATAGCCCTGGTAGAGATTTCTTGAATCACCCATCCTCTATTAGTTTGTATGATTTGTTTTCGAAATACAGATAGAGAAAGGTTAGGAGCCACCATTGACTAGGTGTATGGATAGGAAAAACTTATTTTGGTCAATATGTCCTTATCATTGCGTATCCAATTTTATGTTTCTTATTTATAATCCAAGTTTTAGCATATAGTCAACCTCTGGAGATGAAAAACATTTATAAAATTTGCATGATTATATTAGAGTACATCCTAAAAGTCCATTAATATCATTCAATCTAATTAGAATTCAATCAAGTCATGATACATACCTTTATCCTAGACCATCTTGTACTATTAGAATAGATCGTTGTGAATACTAATTATGTTTCTTTATATCTTATCCCTTTGTTTTTGGCATATCATTTTTAACTTTAGCACATGAAATTACTTAATCTACTCTATAATTTTAAAAAACTAACCTAGAAATCATAACAACTGATCTACTAAAATCAAAATGTAGAAATTAGGAGATATAATCTATAAAGTAGGAAATCTATTATATAAAGTAGGAAATATAATCTAATCCTAGTCTAAATCTCCACTTATAGTTCACTTTGATGCATCTCCAGTTGTAGCAACCATGAAGTAGTGCTTCAAAAACAATCCATTGATTAGAAAAGTGAGGTTGTAACCTTTAAGATCTTTCAATTAGAAGGCATTATTACCTAGGATTTTTGATATCTGATAAGTTTTAGTATATAAAGGAGTGAAATTATCATGTTTTACCTTCTTTTCATGTGTTTTATCAAACAATAGCACTAGGTCTAAAATCTTAAAGTACTTGATCTTAGATATCTTATCAAACCATCACTTGACAATATCTTGATGTTGGATGAAGTTATATAGTGCTTCAATTCATGCATGTTATAACTAGACTATCTCAAGTAGTCTAGATTTAATCCTTTCATCTTCAACCATATACTCTTACATGAATTGGTACATTGGTATATTTAGAGTAATATGGAAGACTGGTTGTTGTCATTACACCAACAAAAAATGTGAAGCCTTGAGGGCTTGTTTGTGCCTATTTATGCTTGCCCATAGTGCATATTTCAATAAGAGATGCCATTCTCTTGGTTTGTATTATGCTGAATTATTAATGGCATACATCATATTTGTTTACCCGATTTTTCCCCTCAGGCAAAATCTCGGTCACCTCCTACACCTGATTTGCATGGCCAGTCATTTCGAGTTGCAAGGTCCGCCTTTAGGGTTCGACAGCTCCGTTTCAAAGCATTGGTTCATCGGCCTCGTTCATTGACATTCACGGTAACAAGAGGCAGAGTCTTCAAATGTTCACAAGAGAAGAGAGAAAAAACTGGGGCATTTGACACTTAGCAAAAAAGGAAGGGCAGACAAAATGCAGAGGGTGGCAGAATCACCGCCCACAACACGGGTGGGTAAACAGAGACCCCCTACACGCAATGCAGATGGCAAAAAAATCACTGCCCACAATGCCGACAGAGAAAAAGAAGCCACTAACATCGGCCGACGTCGGCAAAACTACCATCGTCGGCAGCTTACATAGGCTGATGTCGGCAAAAATGCAGCGGTCGACAGCTTATCAGTTGACGTCGGCAGAAGTCCTACATGCAATCCACTGCAGCGGGTGGCAAATTCACCGCCCACAACATGAGGCGGCAAAAAACACTTGCAGAACATAGGAAAAAACCCACCCAGCCATCAGAGAAGACCAACACGCAAAATGAGGCAATACGCATGGTCTTGGTAGACTTATGACATCATCAATAGTGTTTTTTTCACTCTTTCCAATGAGAATCCTCTTAGCTTTTCTCTATAAATGGGCAAACTTGTTCATTTATCAAGATCTTCCCCAATTTTGTAAAGAGCACAGCTCTCCAAATTTTCCACTTGAATCAATAAAAGATAGTTTTACCTCTATTTGGATGGATCTTTCTATGTATGCATTGAATGTTAATCTGTGTCCAGTCATTGTCTCTTGATGCTCTCACAGGTTCAACACCAGCAAACCTGCGATCTACAAAGTGCCACTGTCTGCTGCTGCCAGGAGTAGAGTTCTATTTTGGAGGTATAAAATAGGTGAGGTCACTTACAGTGTGTATTTCTCAGCACCTTGGTGAGTCCCTATTTCTTGTGCTTTCCATAAGAACCTCCCTGTCATCCCAGAGACCTGGTCTTTTCTGCCAGATTTGAGTGTATGTATGTTTTTCCCTGATCCTAAGTGTGGATGTGGAAGGTCAACCTATTTTTGGTGTATCACCTCTTTTAGAGTAGGCTGTTTGTTTTCATGCTTTTTCTCTATCTCTTTTCATCCCCCCCAGTATACCTATATACCTATATTTTACGCTACCTGAAACAAACAAGATACATCAGAGGGAACTAGCCCATACCTAGAGACTCTCCTCTCCTGCTTCGCCGTCCCACAAGTGAGAGAGGGGTTTCCATGTTGCGGGGAGAGGGCAGGAATCTATTTTCCTACTGTAGGGTGCACTTTCCAGCATCAACTATTTTGGCACGCCCGGTGGGACTAGTTTTTTAATGCAGTAAGGTTGCAGGATTGATGCTGGTCCTGTTACAGTAGATCAAATTTTTTTCCTTCAGCATCTGGTGACTCTGAGTTAAATCTGTTGGTTAAGCAGCCTAGTGCCACCAAAAATCATCTATTTCTTGTATGTATTCTTCTTTTGCAAAAAATCATGGATTTTGTTCTCCTTCATATAATATCGATCAGACTCAAAATATTTATGGAATCCCCTCAAGTAGCTCTCCTAGTTGCCCTGCAACTATAAGGGAGGTGGCGTTGGAATTTGAGAAGCAGACAAAAAGAATTGACAGATTGGAAGAGCAGCACAAGTATCAGCAGGAGCTGATATATAAAGAGGAGTG
Organism: Torreya grandis; assembly: GCA_037957365.1. Taxonomy (NCBI): domain Eukaryota; kingdom Viridiplantae; phylum Streptophyta; class Pinopsida; order Cupressales; family Taxaceae; genus Torreya; species Torreya grandis. Next base: position 235,788 of record JARHVA010009621.1, read on the forward strand.
CTTGTTTAGGCAAGCACAAGCCGTTCAATCCATGAAGGAAGAGGTGCCAAAATGGAGAAATCCATCTTTTCAAGGTAGCTAGCCTTGCGTGCCCCCTCCTAACCTAAAGAAAACCCCCTCTTTTTCACCAAATCCATTTTATCAAATTGCACTTGCTCACTCCAACTCATCAAATACCGCTGCTCCCAATCTTGTGCACCTGGCCTTCCAACACCAAATGGTATCAAAACAACCTCCCATGAAAATCAATCTTTTCAACTCCTTAGATCAGGAATCTTCCATTGAGAATAGTACCGCCAACCAGCACGTCCCTCTTTTAGAGGCTCCTCTAATGCACCAACAATGTTTTCCTTGCATTCTTTAGCCTCCCCAAGTTTTCCAACATGATGTGCAGATTCCAAGTTGGAGGAAAGAATGTCAAGGACCAGCTCAGAGCTTTGGAGAGGATCATGCTAGCCACCTCCAAGAAATACTCTTCCAGGAAAACCTAGCTAGACAGATTGAAGACTTAGAGGCTAGGATGAAGCTACTCCTTGAAAAAGAGTTAAATTTTTTAGACCTTGCGGAAGAGCCTCAGGGCCTTGTGGAAAACAAAGTTGCTCCCTGTTCATAGGAGCAAGATTCAAATTTAGGGATCCTGAATTGGGGAAGACAGTGGAATCATGGGGCAGCAAAGAAAAAGAAGAAAAACAAGGTTTTTCTCTAAACCTTGAAGAAGCTGAAGCTGTGCCTACCTATGATGATACTGGTAGCCTCCAAGGAAAGCTTTTCCAAGAAGATCTGGGTAAGAGAATAGCAAATTTGGAATTCAGAGAGTTTTCCCTCAGTCAATGTGTGATGGACGGTTCAGACCAAATAGCGTATTCCATGCCTGAACACACCCCACCTACACATTTCCAAGAGAGTTATCAGGTGGCCCCTGATATTGATGAAGTGTTGACCAAGTGGAGGGAGGAGAATCATCTGATTCTAGCTCAAGGGCTGCCCCCTCTCCCACATGTTTTCTCCACTTCGTCCCTTCTCGAAGAAGACCTTGTTTTGCAAGAGGTAGGAGAGGAACAAAAGATCCAATCTGCAGTTCTTCAGGAGGTTGTCATGAGCGACAATGAAGAAGAAATCATCATTGATGCCCCTTGTGAAGACCTTATCAGTAGTGGAGAAGATGTAGGCCTTGCGTATATGCAGATGTTCCAGCAATTCGAAGAGGAACAAATGCATGGTAAGCTCTCTCCTCCTCTATTTGATGAACTTCCTTGCTATTTTGATGAGATCGACTACATTGAAGAACCTGAATTAGAGAAGGATCAGGAGAATATTCTTGAAAATCTAGAGACCCTGATCAACAAAGAGGAAAAGGAGAAGTCTGTCTTCATGGAGGAATACCTTGAAGAACTAAACTTTAAATAGATAAGTGAAGTCTTGTGGGATGAGCAATCATTTTGTGAGCGCCTTTTAGACATCACCACATTCACCCTTCTTCAAGAAGGCCAAGAGGAAGCAGAGGACGACTCTAACAGAGTTTTCAGTGAAGCAGAGGGAAACAAATTAGACCATAATACATTGCAGAAGAATTGTGCAGATCAGAAGGCTTACGGTGATAAACCGGAAACAATTAATTTCTTGGTGAGGGGCACCAATTTGAAGGACCAGCATCCAACAGGCCTCCTGGAAAAATTAGAATATGTATATATTGGAGGCATGTTAGATTTCAATCCCCTCGGTTCCCAGCCAACTCAGGTGACAGGGAAGAAGAGCAAGTCACCAAATCTCATTTTCTTTCAGCTACTTGTCTGTCACGATAAGTCTCTTCGCCAGGAAGGAGACTTAAGAAATTTTCCTTTCGATCCAGGAGGGATGTGAACATTCCTGGTTAGCTGTATATAATAGTTTGCTTTCAGTTGTTCTTCTCTCGCTTTCCCTAAGTGTAGTTTGCACAGTTAGTTGTTTTTAGCTTTGTGTGTTTCCCTTTGTTTGGGGGTAATTTTTGTGTATTTGATTCTGGGATCTCGAAAGCTGTGGTGAACTCTCTTTGAAGTTACCATCTGACTCTGTACCCAATGGATATGTAAGGCAACTGGGTTCTAAGCATAGGAGGCACGCTTACCCTATGAGTCGCCAATTTATTGACCCAATTTTGCCCCTTAGGCAAAATCTCAGTCACCTCCTACACCTGCTTTGCATGACCAATGATTTTGAGTTGCAAGGTCTGCCTTCAGGGTTCGACAGCTCCATTTCAGAGCATTGGTTCATCGGCCTCATTCGTTGACGTTCATGGTAACAAGAGGCAGAGTCTTCAAACGTTCACAAGAGAAGAGAGAAAAAACTGGGGGCATTTGACACTTAGCAAAAAAGGAAGGGCAGACAAAATGCAGAGGGCGGCAGACTCGCCACCCACAACATGGGTGGGTAAACAGAGACCCCCTACACGCAATGCAGATGGCGGCAAAATCACCACCCACAATGCCGACAGAGAAAAAGAAGCCACTAACATCGGTCGATGTCGATAAAACTGCCACCATCGGCAGCTTACATAGGCCGACATCGGCAAAACTGCTTCAGTCGGCAGCTTATCGGCCAACGTCGACAGAAGTCCTACATGTAATCCACTGCAGCGGGTGGCAAATTCGCTGCTAACAACATGAGGTGGGCAAAAAACACTTGCAAAACATAGGAAAAAACTTGCCCAGCCGCTGGAGGAGAAGACCAGCATGCAAAATGAGGCAACAAGCATGGTCTTGGCAGACTTATGACATCATCAATAGTGTTTTTTCACTCTTTCCAATGAGACTCCTCTTGGCTTTTCTCTATAAATGGGCAGACTTGTTCATTTATCAGGATCTTCCCCAATTTTGTAAAGAGCACTGCTCTCCAAATTTTTCACCTAAATCAATAAAAGACAGTTTTACCTCTATTTGGATGGATCTTTCTGTGTATGCATTAAATGTTAATCTATGTCCAGTCATTGTCTCTTGATGCTCTCACAGGTTCAACACCAGCAAACCTGCGATCTACAAAGTGCCACTGTCTGCTGCTGCCAGGAGTAGAGTTCTGTTTTAGAGGTATAAAATAGGTGAGGTCACTTACAGTGTGTATTTCTCAGCACCTTGGTGAGTCCCTATTTTTTGTGCTTTCCATAAGAACCTCCCTGTCATCCCAGAGACCTGGTCTTTTCTGCCAAATTTGAGTGTATGTATGTTTTTCCCTGATCCTGAGTGTGGATGTGGAAGGTCAACCTGTTTTTGGTGTATCACCTCTTTTAGAGTAGGCTGTTTGTTTTCATGATTTTTCTCTCTCTCTTTTCATCCCCCCCATTATACCTATATACCTATATTTTACGCTACCTGAAACAAACAAGATACATCAGAGGGAACTAGCCCATACCTAGAGACTCTCCTCTCCTGCTTCGCCGTCCCACATGCGAGAGAGGGGTTTACATGTTGCGGGGAGAGGGCAAGAATCCATTTTCCTGCCACAGGGTGCACTTTCCAGTGTCAACAATATTCTTATTGGTGGATTCAATCATTCCATTTCTTTTTGGGTATTAGTTTGAGGAGAACTTGATTGTGATTTGATTTTTATAGTCCCACTTTATAATGTTAAGCATGAAATATATTGAGAGGGGGGGGGTGAATCGATATATTATATATCTTTACTTAATTTGATTTCTTTTATTTAACCACTTAATCACACATTCAAGAAATTTAATAAAACTAAAATAAAAACATGCACCACAAGAGAGGAGAGAGAGAGAGAGAGAGAGAGAGAGAGAGAGAGAGAGAGAGAGAGAGAGAGAGAGAGAGAGAGAGAGAGAGAGAGAGAGAGAGAGAGAGAGAGAGAGAGAGAGAGAGAGAGAGCATATTTTTACATGGAAACCCAAAGTGGTAAAAAACCACAGAGAACAATCTTAAGTAAATGAATGAGCACCAACTCAAATTACAAATTTTGCAAGCACCAACCCCTTTATCGAGCACCAAAACAATAACTATTTGTGAGCACCAACCCATAGGAGCACCAACCCCTTAAAAATATTTATGAGCACCAACCCATAGGAGCACCAACCCCTTGCAAATATTTATGAGCATCAACTCATAGGAGCACCAACCCCTCTTGTGTATAAAACACAACTATCTCTCAATGTTACTTACTCAACAAATGATATAACTCTATAATATATCCTAATTTTCTCTCCTCTTTTCATATATAAAATAATTACAAAACTATGCACTCTCTTACATATTACAAATGGATTCTCAAGCCTTTATTTATAGCTTTTTAAATGACCTTTGGCATTTACCCTTTGTGACCCTTCAATCCTCATGGAAAATGGCACCAAACTTGCATGACCCTTCGTATCCTTACATTTGAAAAGTCACATGGTGATCCTTCATAAGTAAATGCATCCTTTATTTTTTAGTCTTTATCTTGGTGACTTTTCATATTCCTCAAAGTGTCCCTTCATGGAAAAATTCACCATACTCTCTTTTGTCTTCACATGGTGACTCTTGGAATTCTTCAAGATGACTCTTCATGAGAAAATGCATCCCATTCCTCTTTCGTCTTTACCTCATGACTCTTTGAATTCTCCATGGGCCCTCTTTTGACTTATATGCAACCAAAAATATATTCATTAATATTAAATAAATATTAATACATATTAGCCAAGATATGAATATTAAAAACACCATTAAATGCTATGGGGCCTTTATCACCAAATGCTAGACTTTTGACATCAATGATAATATTTCCAATAATCTCCCCCTTTTTCATTGATAGTAACCTCAAATTGAAACTACTACATCTTGAAACCTACACATACTACCATATAAAAAACATATAGTAACTCCCCCTTACTGTAGTAACATATACCTATTCCATGTACTTATTTTTACACTTGTACCTATACTTGTACCTTTTTTTTTTCTTCTCCCCCTTTGACATCAATGGCAAAGGGCCTATCCTGGAGCTAACACTTAGCTCCCCCTCAATTGATGTTGAACCTAAATGGTAGGAAGTAAAATAAATTAATCTCAACTTCTCTTTTATATACTCAAATGTGTCTTTTGGTAGTGCCTTTGTGAAAATATCTGTAATCTATTCTATAGTACTAATATATTCCATTTTAACCTATTTATCTCCAACTTGATCTCTTAAGAAGTGACATCTGATGGAAATATGTTTTTTTTCTTGAATGCATCACTAAATTTTTCAAAATATTAATAGCACTTGTATTGTCATAAAAAATAGAAATAGGTTCATCCTATTTTACCTTGATATCTTCCAAAGTTTTCTTCATCCAAAGCACTTGAGTACAACAAATTACTACTAAAATATATTCTACTTCTGCTATAAAAAGTGATACTAAATTATGCTTCTTGCTTAACCATGATACTAAGCTATCATCGAGGAAGAAAGCTCTGCCACTTGTACTCTTTTTATCATCCAAGCAACCTATCCAATCTGAATCTATATAAGAAACCAAAGTGAAATCTTTACCTGTGGGATACCACAATCCATAATCCAATGTCCCTTTGATATTTTTGAATATTCTCTTCATCAACTAAACATGACTTATTTTGGAGCTGACTGATATCTTGAAACCATACCTACTATATGCATAATGTCTGGCCTTGATACTGTCAAATATAAAAGACTACCAATCGTAGATCTATACAAATATTGTTGTACAATAGGTGAATCTTTATCCTTGCTCACCTTATTTCCTATACTCATTGGTGTGCCAACTAGTGCACAATCCTCAAAACCAAATTTATTCAATATTTCCTTGGCATATTTACTTTGAGATATGAAAATTCTTTTATCTAACTGAAATATTTGCAATCCTAAGAAAAATGACATTTCTCCAAGCATATACATCTCAAATTCATTTTGCATATTATCAAAAAATTATTTTGTCATCTTTTTCAATGTTTCCTCCAAAAATAATGTCATCAACAAATACCACAACAATCAATTGATTCTCACCTTCTATTTTGATGTAGAGCTTACTATCAGTAAATCCTCTCTTGAAACTTTTATCTTGTAGGTACTTATCAAGTCTTGCATACCAAGCTCTGGGAGCTTGTTTCAATCCATACAGTGTTTTCTTCAATTTGCATACATGGCTACTAATATTTGAGAGAATAAATTCTTAGAGCTACTCAATGTAGACCTCTTCTTCTATATTCTCATTTAGGAAGGTAGATTTGACATCCATTTGAAACACTTTGAAAATGTTAAACACTACATATGCAAGAAACATTCTAATAGCCTCTATCCTTTCCACTAGTGCAAAAGTTTCTTCAAAACCTATTCCCTCAATCTGAGAATATCTTTTACATACTAATCTTGCTTTATTCCTAGTCTTTTCATTTAATTTATTTTTATAAACCCATTTTGTTCCTATCACATTGTGATCTTTTAGTCTAAGCACTAATTTCCAAGTATCATTCTTTTCTCTCTATTTTAATTCTTCATCCATTGCCTTAACCCAATGCTTATCATGTCTAGCTTCTAAAAAAGTTCTAGGCTAAATTTTGGATAACAAAGAGAAATTAACTTGCTTAGATTCACTTACCATCATTCTTATGGTGTGAATTCCTTCATTTATGTCCCTGATGATGTCACTTTCATTATGATTTCTATAGACATATTTGGATGGAGTGTTGGTGTCCTTTTTATCCTTCTTCTCATCTTCATTTGATTTTTCAAAATCTTCCTCTTCAATGATTTTAGGAATGTCTATTGGATCACTGATTCTTTATGCTCCATCTTCTTCTATCTTGACACTTACACTTTCAACTATTTTCTTAGTTATTTAGTTATGACATTTATAAGCTTTACTTTTACAAGAATAACCAAGAAATATACCTTCATTTTCTCTAGATTCAAACTTACCCAATTTTTTATCTGTTCTCTTTATGAAGCATCTGCTACCAAAAAATCTAAAATAATCAACTATTGCTAGTTTGTCTTTCCATAACTCATAAGGAGTCTTGTCACTATTAACTCTCAATAATGCTCTATTCTAAATATGCACTATTGTAGCAACTTTCTATCTCCAATATTTATCTGGTATTTTATATTCATTTAGCATTGTCCTCTCCATCTCCTAAACTATTCTATTTCTTTGTTCAACTACTCTATTTTATTGTGGAGTTATGGCTGCTAAATAATGTCTCTTTATTCCATTGTCTTAAAAAAACACAATAAACTGATCTAACATGAATTCTCCTCCTCAATTTGATCTTAGACACTTAATCTTCAAATTGGTTTCATTCTCAACTAATGACTTGAATGCTTTGAAATGTCTAAAAGCTTCTAATTTTTTCTTTAAAAACATTATGCAAGTCATACATAAAAAATCATCAATAAACAAAATGAAATATTTCTCACTTTGAGTAATTTGAATACTCATAAGGTGAACTTTGAATACTCATAGGTCCACATAAATCAGTGTGAACAAGCTCTAACATCTGAATGGTTGAGTACTCTTTTGTTTTGAATCACCTTTTGTTCTGCTTCCCATGCTGACAAGGTTGATAAAGCGTGATGGATGACTTTATAATCTTTAATTTTTTTTTGACTATTTGCTTCTTGATGATGTTGACAAGATTTTCAAAATTTATGTGTCCCATTCTCCTGTACCATAGCCAAATTTCTTCAATCTGACTCAAACAACATCTTTGACCTTTGATGTCTAATAACATATATTCTCTAAGCATCTACAACCAACACATCTGAATCTTTTCTCCTAATTTCAAAACCTTCTGCATAAAACTTTAGTGTGTTCCCCTGATCACACATTTGACTTACACTCAAAATATTATGCTTAAGACCTTCTACATACAAAACATTTTCAATTTTATTTCTACCATTATCCAAACTTAGTGTACCTTTTTTGGCAATTTTGGTAGTAGTATTATCTCTGAATTTCACTGTGCCACCATTAATATTTTTCAAGGTTATGAAATTAATCTTGTCTTCTATGATGTGCCTTGAATATCCAATGTCAATGAACCATGGCTTTTCTTTCTTTCTTGCATGCAAAGTTGTCTGTACCAACATAGATTTTTTAGGTTGTTTCTTCTACCATGAACCTGTCTAAACTTTATTCTTGATGAATGGAGCCTTGAAACTCTAATCCTTCTTGACTGACTCAAACATGCTTCTACAATACTAAGCTATGTGTCTAAATTTATTGAACTTATATCATATTATGGCATCTTCATTAAAGCCTGATAGAGGAGAAAAATAATTGTGACTTCTGCTTGACTCTACATGAGTTTCCTTCTCCTTATTTATGAAATTGTTAGCCCATTTTTTACATTATATTTTCTTATGACCATATCTATTAAAATAAAAATATTAACCATAAAAATAGGACCTATTTATGTATCTCTGACCTGATTACCTTTTGTAGCTTTGTTCTTTCTATCCTTCTTTGTTTGAGATGTCCTCTGTATTTTGAACTTTTTCCTTTTTTATTTCCTCTTTTGTAAGAGATTCAACATAGATCTTTCATTTTTTTTGTTAACCTTATCTGTGAAATTAGTGGCCTCCCCTTTCTCTTTCTCAAATCTGATACCTATTTTATCTTACATTGATTTTTAACTTTCTAATATCTTATTCAACATATTAGTGCTATTCTCAAATTTTGAATCATTAACTGCTCTATCATTTATTGCTTTATTTACTTTCTCAAGATCTAATTTTAAAAAATTAATTTAAATAACATACATTTCACATTCTTCACTTAATTTTTGTAACTGTGCTGTTAGATATTTTTCATTATTCTTGGCTTGTTCAAAGTGTGCTTATAGATCTTCAATTGTTTCTTTAGACTCCTTTTCATTTTTTTGATCTAGAGCTTCAATATTTGATTCTTCTTCTCAAGAGATTTTAACTCTTCTAAGGCAAAAATGAGTTCTCCTTCCAGATTCACTTTGGCTTCATCTTATTCTTCTTCTTGATCATCTATACTTTTACTTGCAGAGGCATCTTCATGTATGACCATGACTAGAATCTCTTCTTCTTCTGAATAACTAAATTGACTATCTTTCGCTGAGTTAGGATCTTTAGAATACAAACTCTTCTTCTCAAATCCCTTCTTAAATTTTCCTTTGAAATTTTTCTTGTATGTAGACTTTCCTTCTTCATTGTCACCATTACCCTTATTTGGGCACTTAGCTACAAAATGTCCAATATTTTCACAATTAAAACATTTAAAAGGTAATTTTCCTTGATATTTACTTGTGCCCTTTTTTACCTTATGAATGAATAAGGCTCCATTTCCATCTTCATCATCACTAGAATTGTCCCTTGATTCTTGAATATTAGCCTTCTCCTTCTTTGATGTCTTGAAAGTAGCTTCTCTCTTTGAGGGTTTTTCTTGTTCAGTCCACATCTCATATGCCATAAGAATACAATGTAGCTCATCCATATCTAGCTTGGCTAAATTATTCATCTCTTTAATTGCCAAAACTTTTGCATCATACCTTAATGATAGAGATTTCAAAAATTTTTATACCATGATTGATTCTTCTAACTTTTCTCCAAGATTTTGAATCTAATTAAATATTTGATTAACCCACAAAAGGTAACTTGATATATTTTATTCCTCTTCCATATTCAAACTCTTAAAATATATTCTAAAAGTCTAAAGCTTAGCTTGCTGATCCTTTCCATCACCAGTGTAAATATTCTTAAGCTTTACTCAAGTTTCATGAGTAGATTTACATTACATAAATTTAACAAATTCTGATTCACATAAACCACATAAAATAACATTTAAAGCTTTATCATTATTTTCACTTGACTTCTTTTTCACCAGAGTAGCTACAAGTGTTTGTGGCTCTTCATATTCCTCTACCACTGCTTACCAAATGTTGAATCTAAGGGCGATCAAATAAGTCCTCATCCTTATGCTCCAAAAATCATAATTTTTCCCAGTAATAAAAGGTGACTTATTTTTAGAAAAACATTCATGTAATATAGCCATTTTACTTTCCCCAATCTACCTTCAAACTATAAAACTTTTTCAAAAGGAAACTGTTCTGATACCAATTGTTAAGCACAAAATATACTGAAAGGGGGATGAATCAGTATATTATATATCTTTTACTTATTCTGATTTATTTTCTTTAACCACTTAATCACACATTAAATATATACAATAAAAATGAAATAATAACATGCACCACACAATAGAGAGAGACACCAAATTTTTACGTGGAAACTCAAATTGGGAAAAAACTATGAAGAATAATATCAAGTATATGACTGAGCACTAACTAAAATTACAAAGTTTGCAATCACCAACTTGTAGGAACACCAACCCCTTTACTAAGCACCAATACAACAACTATTTGTGAGCACCAACCCCTTGCAAATATTTGTGAGCACCAACCCATAGGAGCACCAACCCCTCTTGTGTGTAAAACACAACTATCTCTCAATGTTACTTAGTCAACAAATGATAAAACTCTAAAATATCTCCTTCGTTTCTCTCCTCTTTTATTATATAAAATAATTACAAAACCTTGCAATCTCTTGCATATTACAAATGGATTCTCAAGCCTTTATTTATAGCTTTCCAAATTACCTTTGACATTCACCCTTTCTGACCCTTCAATCCTCATGGAAAATGGTGCCAAAGTTGTATGACCCTTTGTATCCTTGCATTTGAAAAGTCACATGGTGACCCTTCATAAGTAAATACATCCTTTCCTCTTTTGTATTTATCTTGGTGACTTTTCATAATCTTCAAAGTGTCACTTCATGAAAAAATGCACCATATCCTCTTTTGTCTTCACATGGTGACTCTTGGAATTCCTCAAGATGACTCTTTATGAGAAAATGCATCCCATTCCTCTTTTGTATTTACCCCATGACTCTTTGACTTATCTATGGGCCCTCTTTTGATTTATATGCAACCAAAAATATATTCATTAATATTAAATAAATATTAACACACATTAGCCAAGATATGAATATTAGAAACACCATTAAATGCTATGGGGCCTTTATCACCAATACTAGACCTTTGACATCAATGACAATATTTCCAGCATATAAATTCATAAGATTGAAAAGATGGAGCATTATTATAGAATTAAAGGAATTGGGAGTGCTAAACTTGGTTAATACATTCTCTTCTAGAAACTTGATGACATTAAGTGATCTATAATTATTTATTGTAATAACTTTTATCCACTTGGTACATTAGTTAGTAGTTGTTAGGATAAATTTGTGCCCTAATGAAGAGTTTGGTTTACACCCCAATAAAATAAATTCCCAATTAGGTAAAGGGATTTCCTTTTATGACTAGATGCAAAGGCATGGAAACATTTATTTCTATTTTTACAAATACCTAGTAGTCATGATAAGTCATGACATGATTATGGACATCCTCAAAGATTGTAGGCTAATAGTATCCCATTATTAGAATCTTATGGGCTATGTTATTTATGGAAGGATGTCTACTACCAATCTTCTGATGTAAGTTATCAAGGAAATCCTTAGCCTCTTATTTAAAAATGCATTTGAGATAGATGAATTCATAGTTATATATATATATATATATATATATATATATATATATATATATATATATATATATATATATATATATATATATATATATATATATATATGATTCATTTCTTGACCTTGTAGTGAGATGATTTGAACCTGAGGGCTCACTTCTACTCTCTATTTGATTTAAGAAGAAATATACCTATGAGTAGGTAATAGATGATCTTTGAATACCATTCACCCCCAAATACCTAATTTTCATTTATGTGTTCAATGTTGATGTGTGGATCAGTTTTGGCCATCAACTAGATGATTCCCTAGCCTCTCACCATCTCTATTGGTCTAATCTCAAGATCAAACTCTTGTAGTTTTTCCATCCATTTTCATCTACTTTTACCAAACTCATTTTGGCCAAGTGTAAGCTTGACAAATAGGTCTAGGATGATGGTGTATGTTTTAATCCTCAGAATATAATGCCTATTTTTTTTTAAAACCTTGATCAAGGTATATATCTATTTGTTAATAATGGAGTATTTAAACTTTGCATCCTTCAAATTAGTTCTCATGAAGGCAATGATATGTTAATTATCTTCCACCTTTTGTGTAATTATTGTATCAATAATATGTTCAAAAATGAATAAATAAATGTATAAATCTTTATTTAAGTTTTGACTAATTCGAACTAGAGCTTAGTCAATTACAACCTTGATTTCCTAAAAAGATTTCATAGCCTTGGTTTTTCATTTGATCTTGGCATTCTATTTTAGCATAACATTCAATGGCTTGACAATCTATGAAAAACCAAAAATAAATTTCATTACAAAGTTAATCCTACCAAAGAAAGACTTCACCTCTTTCGTGATGTTAGGTGGGGTCAACTTAGAAATGGCCTAAATTCATTTGATATAGATGAATATCCCATCTTTGGTGATGATGTGGTTGATGAGATTTCCTTCATTAATTCTAAATATTCTCTTCTTTGGATCGAGAGAGATCCCATATCTTCTACATCTATCGAAGAACTTTTATAAATGTTATATATGATCAACTCTTTATTTTGAAAATATAGTGAGGCCATCCATGTAGATGATGTTATGCTTCCCATAAATCCTTGAAAGGAAAAATCCATGGCTCTTTAGAAGGTGGATCCCACATTAATTATGCCAAACTACATCCTTTTATATGTAAAATTTACCCACATGGTGGTGAAGGTAGTCATCATCCTATATTTTACTTCAATAAGTAATTGATTGTGGCTTGATAATACATCCAATAAAACATCATCTTAGATCCACTTACCATCTGAATCACCTCATCCAAAGAGGGTATATGGTAATTTTCCCTTTTCGACACTCTATATAGGTTTTTGAAATCAATCTAGAGTGTGATTTATTTGTTCTTATTTTTGACTGGTACAAGATTGGCTACCCACGTTAAATGTCTAATTGGGAAAATGATTTTGATATCTAGTAGCTTCTATACTTTAGTCCATATGAGAGGTTCCAGGATTGGATTCACTGACCTCTATCTTTGCCTAAAAGGCTTGCACTCTAGCTTTAGTGGTATGGTATGAGTGATTGACCTAAGTTTAAAGACCTTAAAGTCATCATATGTTCATGTAATGACATATTTATACTTTGAAATCAATCTCTTCAACCTTTAATTTTAATTTTATGTGCAACTCAAAACCACATTAAAAAATTAGAGATATTGGTTAGTTCCTATATTCTCTTTAATGAAATTTGACTCTATTGCTTTGAGATAATTTTATTTTTGGGCATGGGGATATATATCAAAATCTCATTCCAAGGAGACTATGCCCAAAGGGATTTGATTATAATTTAGTTTCAAAATGTCATCTTCTTCCAAGTCTTCAATCTACATCAACCTAACATATTTTTCATTTATTATATGGAATTAAAAGGCCCCAATTTTTTTCATGAACTACAAAATATATTGATCATCTTCAAATACTTGGAATTTATCAACATTATCTAGGATAAAAGGGAAAGGAACTAGTTCCACTAAGAATTTATGTATCTTTAACTCTTGGAGAGGTGCTAATTTGGAAGCTGAAGCTTCTAGTAAGTCTATTGTCTCACTCCATTCCCTTGGGATATATTTCATGTTGAATGCCTCAAAGGACTCAATCAAGCACCATACTCTATGTTTATACTTATTTAGATAAGTAAGTTTGTAATGATACTTATTATTGATATGGTTAACAACTAGTTCTAATTCACTAAAAATATGTAATTGTTTGACGTTATGCTTCAATTCAAATTAAAGACCATAGATAAGAGTTTCATACTCAACTCTATTATTTATGCATGTAAAATACTATCTATAAGAATCAAAGTACTACATTCCATCTAGATCAATCAATGCTCCACCCATGCCTGATCCTTATTTTAATCTAGCCTCATTAAAGTGAATAGCCCATAACTTAGAAGGACCTTCAAATTCTTGTTCATGCAATGCATATTCTTGTCTAGTAGTAAATGTATACACATGTACTTGTGAAGAAATGAAGTATTCTTTTACATTGGTGGTGTTATATTTAGTAATTTAATGTTTTATATTTAACCTCAGTCCACTCATATCTAGTTGGATAATCCTTTCAAGTGTATCCACATGGGCGAGAAATCATTGGCCATGTACCCATTCAATGTTTTTGACTAGTCATGACTCAGTAGTAGATCATATGATTTTTGAATGTCCATAATCAAGATATCCATGGCCTATTACACACATGGTTTAGATGTCAATTAAATGCACATGTTTGTTAATTCATTGACACACAAGACTGAGGACTTATCTAGTTGTAGGACCACTCTCTTTGACTTATTTGGAGTTAGATCCAACTTTTGGTAGACAAATATCAACATCACATTATTTGAGGCTCCTGAGTCAACCAAGAAGCTATGTATATTATTTATAAACATTTATATAATTATAAAGAATGGTGGTACTTCAAGTTTGTCTTTATATACCATTACATTGGCATGGGAAGCCTTGGACTTCGTAGATGCCCTTCCAGTCAGAGCTTTAAGAAAAAAACTTTCTTTATTTAGTGATTTAGGCTAACTCATGCAAGATTATATTAGCCTTGATTTTTTTCATATCCTCAATAATGTTGTACCCTCCCTTGCCATGTGGTTATATAGCCTACAACTTCTCATTTCTTTTGGGAGGAGGTGGATTGTTGTTAGCCTTTAGATCTGGAGGAGTGGTAGTGTTATTATTTAGAGGCATAAAAGTAGTAATAAAATACTTACTCCTCAAATTATAATTATTAATTAATTGATGATACTATTAGAAAGCATGTATCTCATCAGTGTTATCCTTTGGTTCATTGTCGTCTTCATTTAAAAATGGAGAATCATAGGTCTTAAAGACATTGGTTATGTTTAGATGCCCAAAACCTATTGGAGAGTTGTTAGTGATGTCATGGAGATATCCTAGTGAGTGGATGAAGTGATTTGATAGCCTTAATGACAATGATAAAGTGTGTAATGTGCTTGTGCTAGTTTTCTTGAGGTATGCTTGGTTGATATTTAGTGATGACATGGATAGAGATGTTCAAGGATGAGTATGGAGTGTTAATCATGTGCAAAGAGGTCCCTAAGATGTTTTCTATGATTGGAGAGATTATATGCATAAGTAAAATTCATTTGGTTGTCAATAGTTTTCAACTAGATACTTTGGGTCTAGTGGTAGAAAATTTGAGTAGGTAGTTTGATGACATCACCATTACCACATAAGAATGAGTTAAGGGGACTTAGTCATATGGTTGTGATCACATTAGTCCATATTTTTAATGCACTAGATCTAAATTGATGCATTAAGGTGTGATCAAAGATATGAGCATCCAAAGTTGGCTTTTCAGTCATAATTCATTGTTTTCCCATACTTTGCAAAATTTGCATGTGGCCAAAAAATGTTGAGTAAACATGTTGATAAGGTTAGCATTTGCACATGTGGAGGTGTCAAGATAAATTGATTATATGGGTTTGTTTAGTTTTGATCTTAGTTGATTTATGTTAAAATTCAAATCATGTGATGAAGTACATAAAAAGATATGCTTGTTCAAAGTTGGTCTCCTAAGCAAGTTTTTGACATAGTTGGCTTTGTGACAAAAGATTTTGAGAAGGCATTTTAATGGCATTATATCTTACATGCACAAATGTTTCAGGAGAAAATTAGTATATGGCTAGATTCTCCTATATGAGGAGTTTATCTGGTCCAAATTTGAAATCACACATCAAAGTAAAAAAGAAGTTATTAAGGTTTAAAAATGGCTACTCAGGCATATTGAAAGGGTCCCCATAGTCATTTTTGCACAAGTTAAAGTTTGAGCAAGATTGATAGTGCACATTGATTCATGAATTCAAGAAGCAATGAGATAAGGATAGGTGTACGATGTTTAACAACTAATAAAATTTAAAGGATAAGGATCCAATGATAAGTGGGTATTCGTACAAATTGATCAAATAGTAAGCATTGATAATTAAAGCCCTGGTTGATCCATAAAGATTAATAAAGCGCATGGTGTTAAAATTTCAAAATTACATGAGATGAGGTAAAAGTGACTAAGGTTTAACATATGGCATTGGCACACTATGCATTAAATTTTGGACATGATCGATGGTGCGAGATTGATCCAAAGCTAAGATGACATGAGATTCGAGCATTGTGTTTGAAGGTTAACTTTGATTGTTGCTATTCATATTTTTGAATTAAACACAAGGAAAAACTAGAGATTTATATTTTATCTATATCTTTCAATAAATGATGAATTTACTCATGTAAAAAAAAATCAAAGTGGTAGAGGACTCTAAGGTACATCTATCAATATATATTTAAAGATCTGAAAGTAAGTACAATTTAAGATACTAAGCCTATAAGTTAAATATGATTTCATGCTTGTTCTGTAAGGGACCCAAGAAGGATATTTGAGCCTATTTTGATGTTGTTTCGATGTCTCATGATGCATTTTATATTTGGGAGTGTTTTAGACTCTATGAAGATGCTCTATGAATTTTTTGAGGGTGTGATAAATCTATATTGAGTATGAACAATGCTTAATAAGTTGACTATATGTTCGCTAATGGTGTTCCTATGTGTAAAGTCTGTGTTTGAGTTTGTTTGAGCATATGTAGAGGAGAGAAAAGGTGACTATGATCATTTGAAGATGTCTTAGGGGACATAAGGAGTGGACCTATGTATTAATAAGTGGTCCTATGTTCTTATTATGCTCAAAAAAGTGTTAAAGAGCTGAATGGTTCTCCATAGGACCTAAAAGTGAATTAGGCCTATTAGAAAGTGGATTGTTTTTAAGTGTGACCCATGTGAGATTATTTAAGGGTAAAGGAATGTTTTATGTCTAACAAGGAAATATTATGATCTTGTTAATTCATGATTTCTCTTTATATAGTGAAACCAAATGTGCTGGTTTCTAGAATTGTAAGTCTTGTTGGAGAGGAGTGTGCATTGAAGTGAAGAAGAGAAGAGGCCGAGTGTGCCCAATGGTTGGGTTTATGAGTAGAGAAGATTTAGGACTATGTGTATGACATATAAGTCATATTTATTATGTCTAAATAGTGATACTAAATGTTGAGGTTGAGCCAAGGATAGATGGTGTATATGTGAGCTTGGTGGTTGATATGAGAGATAGTTTAGAGTGCGGACTATGTGTATTGGTCATGTTATTGATTTGGTGACATATTTGTTGCTCAGGAGTGAAGAGTGATCCAAAAGATGGATTTGGATGCATTGAGTGTGCATAGTTAAAGAGTGGGGTAGTTAGGATATGTATTATGTCCTAATTGATCTTTATTTGTTGGTTCAATTATGTAATGTTCTTTGGCAATAGGGTGTGTTGGGTGATAGAGTTATTGTTGAAAGATGAAAAGAGTGATATCCATAGATCCATCATTAGGTGTTAAAGACAATAGTTCTAAGGTGGAAGTGTTATTTTCAAGGAGGGCCTAAAGGACTTGATCTTCCTTAGGGGAAGTTACTCCTTATGAAATAGGGTTTCACTAAAGACCTTTGGTTAGAAGAACTTGATGAAGGTTATAGGTTATAAGGAATTAACCAAATAGGTGATAATGACTTGAGCATTTTAGGGGGATGTTATCCTTGTGGAACTAATATTTCACTAAAGGCATTAACTTAGAAGGACTGACCAAGGTTCCTAATTAAAAGGACTTGATCAGTCTCTTGTTTTTGATCATCTTATAGGATAATAGTCCATGTGTTTGTAGATTTGAGAATGGGATTTATTCCCCAATATGGTTTCACATATAGATCTTGTGTTGTGTATGTGATTTTGTGTTATGTTCATTATTCACTACTATGAATGATTTGTATACTTCATGAATGATTATATTGAATGCTTAAGTATTTGAAAGGGTTTGGAAATTGAATTGGATCATTTACCACCATTTATTCATCCCAATTTTAGTGTATTATACCTTTAATCATTGGTATCAGAGTGGGTCCTTTGGAGGAAGCTTAACAATTTGAATGATTTCTTGAGTTGGTACAATGATGGTCAAGCAGTTGAAGAAGGAAAATCAATAGTGGAAAGCTATGATAAAGGCAATTGAAGAGCATATATGTACTTTGAATAAAGATGCCAAAGAGGATGAGAATATTATTAATGATCTTAAGGTTTAGATAGTAGATGCCAAGACAAATTTGTGTTCAAAATAAAAGGACACAATGTTTGATAAATAATCTTGGAATAACAGTAGAGAAGATGATAACAAGGAAGAAGTTGATCTAAAAGCTGAGCTCATGAGTGCACTTAGTAAACTAAAGGAGTAGAAGAAGAGGAATCATAAAATGAGGAATATGATCAAATGTCTTGAAGCATAAGTTAGTTTTATTGAGGGAATTTTAATAGAGCAAGCATGTATAATAAAGGATGACATGGTTAAAGAAGATAAGAGTGATAAGGAGACTATCCAATTTCTCAAATGTTAGTTAATGGCTGAAATTTTAAGTATAAGAGTTAAAGAGGATGAGAGAATTCAATTAGAAACCAAGCTAGGTTCATTGTTGGATGAGCATGAGAAATTTTTTGTCAAGATAAGCAAGCTTGAAAAAGATCAAAAGAAGTCAGATCAGGTCAAGAGAAATGAAAGGTCTACTAGATAACCAAATGCTTCAAGGTATGCTAGTTTATTTCATGGTCATTGTTATACATGTAATAAATATGGTTATAGAGCTAAGGACAATAAAATGAAGTCAATCAAGTTTAGACATTCATGGATATATGATAGAAGGAGTTTTTGGCCAAAGATTGACCATAGTTAAAATCTATCAAAATGTATGAATGATGTTATTTGTTTTAGTTGTCATAAGAGTAAACATATTACTAGATTCTATCCAAAAAACGTTAAGAGGTCTTCAAGGTATGTCAAAGGATATAGAGCTCCTAGAGGGTTGAGAAAGGCCAAACTTAGGCATGGACCAAAGGTAATAATTGCCAATTATTTTAGCCATAAGGTTGATAAGAAAGTTTCTCTAGAAGTCTATGTTGTAAATTAGGATAAGCTCAAGGATCAAGTAGGTAAGATGGCTACAGTTGACAAGAAGGGTCAAACTATGGTATGGATACCTGAGGTAGTAAAGACTAAGATGACTAACCCTATTGAGTCCAAGAATCTTAATGTATTATTTGCTAAGGTGGAAAAATGATAAAAAATAAAGGAGAGTAAAGATTTTTTATTGATATCATTTACTAACAAATCTGAAGAAAAGAATGAAGTCAAGGGTTTAGTTAAAGTCAATTAGGATTGCAAGTCAAAGAACGATATGGAGATATGGGAGTCTCCCAAGTTTTGGGACTTTTAGTGTCTCTATGTTAAAGGGGTGTCTCTATCTATGATTCAAGGAGACACTTTTTAGTTAGAGGAAGCTTGGTGGCTATCAGATATTATTTGGTGAGAAGGTATGAAAACAAGGTATGTTTGTGCATTCTTTTTATATATCTATCTATTAGAAAAATGAAGCTTGTGAAGAATCTTAGTGGGCCTATCTTGAGAAGGATTTGGATTGTTGATCATGGTTTGGATGCTATGGTATAAAGGTGAGTTTCAAATATCTATCTACATATCAGTTTGTGGTAGATGCCAAATGAGCCTATAAGTTGAAGGCATGTCATCTAGGTTTTTATCCTAGATCTTGCTAAGCCTATTAAGGGCTTGTTGAATAGTTTTGTATGCCATAGAAGTTAATAATGTTCTAAAGATGGGTTGTCTCCATATGAGTATTGGCTATGAATAGACAATATTTGAAAACTTATAGAAGATGTCATGTTCTTGATGAAACATGAAGTTAGGGGGAGCTTTGTGATTAGTCAGTTCCTAGGATCAAAGGACTGAGTAGTTGAATATGAGAAAGAAGGCATAAAGAAGAATTTTTGTGTGCTGAATATGATATGCCAATTAGAGAAGGTATTTATTTAAGGGGGGGAACAAGTTCATGAGTTTGCTCTAGAGGTCATGAAGGAGTTGTAGTATAAGATCAAAATGGATGGTTCCAAATGGTATAATGAGTTTGATGCAATGCCAATAAAAGTTTGATGCTCAGAAAGGTTAATACACTTATTTGTGATATGTTTCAAGTGATTTTGTGGTTTGAAAGTATGTTTGAGTCAAATTAAATATTTTTTGAATGTTCTCTAGTTTATTAGTTTTTGGCTTAAAGACAAGCATGCCTAAAATGGGTGATAGGAAGTCAAGGCTCCCAATAGTGTAGAAGCTCAAATTTTGGTCTAGAAATTTTTTATGGGTGTCTACAGGTCTACAAGAAATTTTAGAGGTGTGAATTGACCAGAAGGAGGTTTGTTGACTTTATTTATTTTGAAATTCTATGGTTTTGGGCTCTGATAGAAATGTGGCTTTTCTTGTGAGTTGAGATCTAAGGCTTCTTAATATGTTGAATGGGCCAAATGGGTGGTCAAATCAACATTAATATAGATTTGAAGGTTTGTGGTTCTCAAGTTATTCAAGTTTTTGTCAAATTGGAGGCCTAATTAATAGTTGGTTTGTGAAGGAAGTATATTTTAGAAGATAAGATAGTTTTTTAAAATTGGTTTCCTTGAGGGGCGTATAATATTACTCTAGATATGAAGTTTTAAGTAATAAAGATGTGTTTACTAAAAATTATGGGCTTTGTAAGTTATAAGTAGGGATACAAGGAGGCTAGACAGGCCTAGTTTGAAGAAGAGTGCTCTTTACTTAGTTTATCCAAAAGAGAAAGGTATGTGTGTTTCAAGGTGAGTTATCAAGTTGGTTTAGTGCATGTTTCCTATTTTTTGAGTGGCATGAAGTTCTGTTGGTAGTCCTTATGGTAGCTTGAGAGAGAAGGCTAGTAAGCATATGTGGTGATGCTTCATGATGTGTAGAGATTTAAAGATGCTCAAAAGGTGAAATTGCTCAGAGTTATTAGGGGGAGTCCATCTTAGATGATTCTTGTTGTGTTCCATCATATTTCTATGGTTTTTTATGTTTTCTCTTCATTAATTGTAGTGCTTGGTTGAAGAGAGTGTTGGCATGGAGCAAGAGGATGTTGTCAAGGTGAGATGTAGGATCAAGGTAAGGGGGAGTTTGTATCATATTTATAAGATAGTATTTTCCTATTTATGCTATTTTTGGGTCCTTAAGATTAGCTGGTGCCCACTTTGTTATTGTGTTAAAGGGGGAGAAAGTTTATTTTATGGGAGTGCTTGAAGAGAGAGAAGGTGAGATAATTATTGTTATATATGATGGTTGTTAACATCAATGACAAAGGGGATATTATTTAAGAGTTGTCAGTGATGTCATGGATATATCCTAGTGATTGGATGAATTTATTTGATTGCCTAAATGATAATGACAAAGTGTGCAATGTGCTTGTCCTAGTTTGTTTGAGGTATGTGTGGTTGATCTTTAATGATGACATGGCTAAAGATGTTTGGGGATGAGTATGGAGTATTAATCTAGTTGTCCATAGTTTTCATCTAGACACTTTGGGTCTAGTGGTAAAAAATCTGAGTAGGGAATTTGATGACATTAACATTTCCATGTGGGAATGAGTCAATGGGAGTTGGTCATATGGTTATGATCACATTAGTCCCTAGTTATTATGCACCATATCTTAAGTCATACATATAATAAGAATCAAATATATGTGGGTACAAAGTTGGATTCTCAGTAAAAATTCATTATTTTCCCATACTTAGCCAAATTTGCATGTGGCTAGAAAGAGCTAAGTATGTTGATGAGTTCATCATCTGAACATATGGAGGTGTCAAGAGAAGCTAATTATATGCATTTTTTTAGTTTTTATATTTGTTGATTTGTACTAAAATTTAGATCATGCAATAAATCATATAAAAATGTATGCTTGTTCAAAATTGGCCTCCAAAGCAAGGTCTTAACACAATTGACTCTGTGATAGAAGATCTTGAGAAGGCATTTTAATGGCATTATATCTCAAACATGTAAACAGTTCAAGAGTAGGTTGGTACATGGTTCAATTCTCCTATGTGAGGAGTTCATCTAGTCCAAATTTGAGATCATGTGTTGAAGTGTAGAAGAAGTTATTAAGGTTCAAAAATTCCTACTTAGGCATATTGAAAGGGTTCCCATATTCATTTCTGCACAAGTTAAAGTTCAAGCAAGATTGACGATGCACATTGCTACAAGAAGTTAGGAAGTAGTGAGATGAGGATAGGTGCATGAGTTTAAAAATTTATAAAATGTAAAGGATAACGTTCCAATGGTGAGTGGGTGTTTGTACATATTGATTGAATGGTGAGCATTGATAGTTAAAGCTCTGGTTGATCTGCAGAGATCAATAGAGCATGCAGAGTTAGCATTTTAAGATTGTATGAGATGTGATAAAAGTGAATAAGTTTTAACATTTGGTATTGGGAGACTATGTATTAAAGTTTGGACATGATCAACAATGTGAGATTGATCTAATGCTGAGAGGACACAAGATTCAAGCATTTTGTTTGAAGGTTAACTGTGACTGTTGCTATTCAAATATTTGAATTTAACATAAGGAAAAATCATAGATCTATATTTTTTCCATATATTTTGATATAAAATGAATTTACTCATGTAGTTAAAAAAATTGTAGAAGACTCCAAGGTGCATCTAGAAATATAGATTTGAAGATCTGAAAGTGACTATAATTAAAGATATTGAGCCTACAAGTTAACTATGTATTCATGCTTATTATACAAGTGGCTCAAGAAGGATGTTTGAGCTCATTTTGATGATATTTCAATGTCTCATGATGAATTTTATATTTGGTAATGTTGTATACTTCATGAGGATGCTCTATGATTTTTTTGAAGGTTTGATCAATCTATCTTGAGTATTAAAAATTCTTAAAAAATTGACTGTATGTTCGGTAATGGTGTTCCTATGTATAAGGTCTGTGTTTGAGTTTGTTTAAACATATGTAGAGGAGAGAAAAGGTGATTGTGATCATTTGAGGATGTCCTAGGGGAAAAAATGAGTGAACCTATGTATTTTAAGTGGTCTTGTATTCTTATTATGCTTAGAAAAGTGTCAGAGAGCTGAATGGGTCTCTATAAGACCTAAAAGTGACTTAGGCCAATTTGAAAGAGGATTGTGCTTAAGTGTGACCCATGTCAGATGCCTTAAGGGTGAAGTCATGTTTTATGGACACCAATTAAATATTATGATCTTATTAATTATTGATATATATATATACATATATATAGTGAAACCAAATGTGTTGGTTTCTAGTCTTGTAAGGATTGTTAGAGAGAAGTGTGCATTCAAATGAAGAAGAGAAGAGGCCAAGTGTGTCCAATGGTTAGGTTCATGAGTAAAATAGATTAAGGACTATGTGTATTACTTGTAGGTCATATTTATTATGTCTAAAAAATAATCCTATAAGTTGAGGATGAATGAAGGACATATCATGTCTATGTGAGCTTGGTGGCTAATTTGAGAGATAGTTTAGAGTGTGGAATATGTGTATGACCATTTATTCATGTTGTTGATGTGGTGATAGATTTGTTGCTGAAGAGTGAAGATTGATACAAAAGGTGGATTTAGATGCATTGAGTGTGCATAGTTCAAGAGTGGGGTAGTTAGGATATGTATTGTGTCCTAATTTATCTTTATATGTTGGTTCAAGTATGTAATGTGATTTTTCCAACAAGGTGTGTTGGGTGATAGAGTTTTTATTGAAATATGAGAAGAGTGATATCCAAATATCCATCATTAGGTGTTGAAGACATTAGTTCTAAGGTGGAAGTGTTATTTTCAATGAGGGTTTAAAGGAATTGATTTTCCTTAGGAGAAGTTACTCCTTGTGAAATAGGGTTTCACTAAAGACCTTTGGTCAGAAGGACTTGATCAAGGTTGTAGGTCAAAAGGACTTGACTGAACAGGTGGTTAGAAGCACTTGATCATATTAGGGGTAAGTGCTTCTTTTGGAACTACTATTTCACTAAAGGCCTTAGGTCAAAAGGACTTGACCAAGGTTCCTAATTAGAAGGACTTGATCAGTCTATTATTTATGATCATCTTATAAGATAATAATCCATGTGTTTACAAGATTGAGAGTGGGTTTTATTCCAAAGAGGGTTTCCCATGTAAATATTGTGTTGTTTATGTGATCTTGCATTATGTTCATTATTCACTGCTATGAATGATCTGTATACTTCATGAATGATTATATTGAATGCTTAAGTATTTGAAAGGGTTTGGAAATTGAATTGGATTATTTTACACCAATGATTCACCCCCCTCAGTGGATTGTACCTCTAAAAAAATGGTATAATAAGATGACTCTATCCAATTTGTAGAGCCCTCTCACCTATCCATCTCCATCTAAAATAGAACCAAAGTTCCCACCAAAACCCCAAAAAATGCAAGTACATAATTATATTTAGGTGGGTGCTGATGTGACAATGCTAGTTAAAGAAGTGGGTGGAGTAACTATTGTTTAACTAAATTAACCACTAGGGGACCCTGAGGGATCAAAATTGGGCATGCCAGAGTCTACAAGATTGTAAATATTGAAAATTGGGAAACTTGTATTGTCATGGCAAAATTGATAGTTGGTTGAGTATTATGGCTTGTCAAAAAATCTACCTTTTTTACCTCAACTTCTTCAAATAATGCATGTATTGCATTGAATTATTTATTTATGATGTAAAAATTGAGTAGGGAAGGTTTTAAGAGTTTGATGGCTTCATCTATCAACCATGTTTATTCATCTTTCAATATCTTCAATTCTACTTTGCCACCCTATCTTTAGCAAAATTAACACATTACAAAACATTATCATTGGTTTCATATATGCAACTACAACTTTTTATTTAAATTTTTTTCTAGATACCAAGAGAAGGTTCGAAAAATTCAATATGTTCACTGGTTCACCTATAGGAGAGATCACATTAGTGATCCTCATGTCCCTAAAAATCTCCAAGGCCTTGCTTTCATGATTAAAAAAAAGTCCTAGTAAAGTCTTCATCTAATTATGCCAACTGAGGGAAGCATCCCTTCTTATAATTACATAGTTAAGGCACCATGATACATCCATGTTGGTCATCAAGTTTAATTGGTTGAATGCAGTAGTTTTGGAAAATTGAACCAAACAATTCAACATCTTCTCTAATTATCTCATTTGAAGCCAAAACTTGGTTGCATTTGCCCTCTTGGATTAACTTCCTATTTTAGAAACCAAGATGCTTTTAAAAATATTGTACAGTTTAGTAGCCACACTCTGCACATCATCCATTATTTCTCAAGAGGGATATACACTTTGTCTCTATTGGCATCTTTTATATGCTTCCTCTTTTCTCTAATACATTTACTTCATAGCATCACCAATAGTATCCACAAAACCAAATAAATTTTAATCATACTAAATGGGGTCATTAGGATCCCTCTTGGGTTTCTTTGATAAGGGAAATAGGTTCTCCCTCTATTCAAATTCCATTTCCTCCCTCATGTTTAGATTTAAAGTTGTTATAACCCCATAGTGTTTAACCCAAAAAAGGTATTTTTTAAAATTTTTATTTTAGTAATCTAAACTAGATTATTCTCAAATAAGATAATATATTTGATTTTTAAATAAATGCATCTTATTTAAATAAATGGTTATTATTCATTTAGATAATGATCGAACTAACAACATTAAGCAATATTAAAAATTCAATCCATCACAAATTATATATCTACTAAATATTATCTCATCTAAATGCTGAAAGTTTATATAATAAAATCATACAATAAGATCAACCAACTGCTAGTTATTAAAGTATAATAATACATGATTTTATAAAAGAGTGAATATAGATATATACATTATTCCATAGAATAAATAAGTATTCACAACATCATTGATATATATATATATATATATATATATATATATATCTGTGTGTGTGTGTAATCATAAGTAAAAAAATCTATCAATTGAGTGATGACAGAGAGGGAGAGCATCATCAGAGTGATTTTCCACACCAACTATGGACCATAGATCCCCCACATAATTGCCTAATTAAGGAATATCCCTTCTTTCATAGATGAGTAGATGATAGTGGTGTAGTTATCAAGAAGTCAACTAGAACCCATGTGTTGTAAGATATTAATTACATGCATCATACCATAAAAAATTCCATTCTAACATGACATCATGCATATAAATCAAACAGGTGAAATGATAACATTTAACTATAAATATTACTTTGGCCAAAGTTTTTAAATAGTTTAAAGATCACATAGATCAATCAGATTTACACACATACTCAATCAAATTTCATTTATTCCATGTATTAATGATTCTAAATAAATGTGTGATAAACTTTTTTTGAGGTCAATATACCCCCATTTCTAAAAAATGGGGACTCTTGTCTTAAATTGTGCAAATTTGTACCCTAAATTTGAAAATTAATCTGATCAAAGTACCATTAAAGTGTTTTACACTTTATTTGAAGATCATCCATGCCTGATTTGGTTGGCATATTTGTTAATAATTCTCATTTAGTCTTGCCTAAAGTTTCTAACATTCAATATTTATATTTCAAGTGATAGCTCCAATGGAGTCCATTTAGAATGAGCAATGTCTAAGTTTTATAACTTCATAGCAATTTGATCTTTTACTAGCCTTTGGTCTATTGAAATCAGGTTGAATTCAAGTCTGATCAGTTAAACTCTAACTCTAGTTATCCTAGGTCATGCACTTTGAATTAAATTCAAATTTGGTGGGAACATTTTATGTGGGAACAATTTATCATGTCACAGGCTTAGTTATATTTTTATCGTAAGGTTTATTCATGTTTATTGACATGAACACACCTTAGTCTAATTTTTTTAATGTTTGGTCTCTTTATTTTCCCAAGCCCCCTTGGTCCCTTTTATTTCCACATGGTTTAACTAAACAAAAGGTCCCTTTGTCTATAGACTTAGCCTAAAAGGCCTTGTCCTAAGACTTTATGCCATGTCTTGTTATTATGTGTAGGGTCCCCTTTATTATGTTTCTAACTTAGTTCAAGGCTTTAGCCTAAAGCTTTATTCACATTTATAAATAAATATAAAAACATTAGTCTAAGACTTTAGTTTAAATTTTATGTTTCTCGAGTACTGACTTAAATATTATTTTATTCATAGGATCAATGATCTATGTTTACTCAGACAAGATTGATCCAATGGTGAAAGATTAAAGATAAAGTCTCTAACCCTAAGCTAAAGCTTGAGCATCTTCTATAGATCAATGGTACATGTTTTCTTGGGCCAAATTGATTCAATGATACATATCAAGTCCAAAATTCAACAGGGCCCCAAAATAAGTGAGAAAGTGACAAGTGTCATAATCTTAGCCAAAGAACACTCAATAGCCAATGGTGTTTGGCCTTTAAGATCAAGATATAATGAAGCATGTTTACCCATATGAGGATGTTCTGATAGTGTGAGATAAATTTTGAAAAATCAAGATGAATATGGAGATAACATGTGGCATAAATACAAGCTATAAATTAAAGATGGAGCATCTTTTGAAGATTGATGGTACGTAGATGAGTGTACACATTATGATCAATGGTCCCAAGAGTAAGAGGAATAATCAAGTAGATAAAGATAAATGGAGTGTGATTGATTCATGAAAATAAGATCAATGATACGAGATCAATGTTGACATTTCAATAAAACTTAGAGTGAATATGGAAGTGATAAGTGTCACAACTATAGGGAATGTAGTGAGAAGCTAATGTCATTTGAGTTCTTAGATTGAGATAGACGTTCTACATTGATCTGTGTAAGGATGATCTGATGACACAAAATAGAAGAAGGATTTTCAAATGGCAACAATTTTTTTTTAAAATATTAATGAATAGAATGCCATAGCGGAGCCACATAAGCTAGACCAATTAGTTTGAGAGATTTTATAGATTCATGATAAGGCAAAGGTCTAAATACAAATATCTAAACACAATTTAAGTCATTAATCTTGTATAATTTAAAATAAATACCAACATTAAATCACTTTAAAAACCTTCAAAAAAACCCTAAAATGTCTGAAAGCCTTAGTTTGACCCTGTGATCATCATAATTGAGATAAGAAAGATTGAATTATCATCTGTGTAAGATAATTTGACCAATAAATTGCATTAAAAACCATCGGCAAGAAATTTAGAGAAACTTATAGCCATGGTAGCCCAAAAAAGTGTCTCTAAAGAGGATGTAGAACTCTATTTGGCCTCAGATGCAGAAGGAAGAGTTTAAGGATACATAATTGGATGCCACAACTTTAAATACTAGGGATAATAATTGGTCAAACTTGTTTTAGACCATTAAGAACCAACAACCCATCACAAGAGAAGAGGAGAACATGTTAACAAGAAGTCTCTACTATGACATAATTACAATTTAAATGATGGGTCTCTATTACACTGTAACAAAACCTGAGTTATTGCACTGTATAGACATTCTCTCCCCTATTTTTAGAGATGGAAAAATTGATAAGGGCATGAAATATTTTATACTTCCACAATCCATATACTTACAATTAATCTATTTTTAGGAGAAACTATGTTAGATTTAGATGATCGACGCATTTTGGATCCCAACTGTGATCCTTCATCAGGAAAAAACATATGGAGTAGTAGAACTTTGATACTCAAAAAAGAAAAAGGAAAATAGTTGTTACATAAAATTGCATAAAAAGAACAAATATACCATTATTTTAGTTTCTAAAAATAAAAATAAAAAACAAAAACATGTTTAGAAGGTTTTAGATTTTATCCTATTTTAGTAACTTATAACGATATAATTGGTTAAAATTTTTAATTGACTTATTTTTTAAGTGTTTTAACTTAACTTATAAAACACTTAAAAGATAATTAAAATTTTTAACCAATTATATAATTATAATTTAATAAAATAGGATAAAATCTAAAACCTTCTAAACTTGTTTTTGTTTTTTATTTTTATTTTTAGAACTAAAATAACATCTTCTTTGTTCTTTTTAGGCAATTTTTTATAACAACTATTTTCCTTTTTCTTTTAAAGTATTGAGGCTCTACTGATCCTACATATGTTTTTCCTAATGAAAGATTATAGTTGGGATCCAAAACACATCGATAATCTAAATCTTACATAGTTTCTCCCAAAAATAGATTATTTGATAAGGACATTTAATCAATGAGCATACTCATAGAAATATAGCTTATATCTTTGCTATTGCAATTGAAAACTATTAAAAACTACTTAAACCCTAAATAGACCAAACCAAAATCAACAAATGGGCTAAGGAAAATGAATTAAATACCATACTTGCCCTATGGTTATATTCTATAAATTAGGTGTTTGTAGATTTCAATGACAACATTCCCATTGGTCAATTTAGAAATGGTATAATAATAATCATGACTGTGATGAATAGGTTATGTGGAAATTCAACCACCACATGTGTAGACAAAGTTTGGGTGCCCTTAGTCTATTTTATGGTTGAGAAACAAATAACCTCTCTTCTTGGTGAAGTGGTCATCACTTGTTTAAGTAGGTAGATCTTTGCAGTTAGGAAGAAAATAAGGAACATGTTCTGCATATTATCATACCTCCTAGACGCCTTGCTTGCTTCCACAAAGATCCCCAACATCAGGAAATGGTCACTTGATGGACATAAATAGTCTCCCAATACTATTTAAATTTTCATATATATATATATATATATATATATATATATATATATATATATATATAGGGACCACATCTACTTCATTTGTGACTGTGTTTATCAAGCACTAACCAAGGACATAACTGGGAATCCAATGTCAAGAGTTAGCCCTTTGACCAAAAAATCAATTGATGCCATGGGAGACATCTAGTTATACCCTAATTATATAGTCATGAAGATTGAGGGAACATAATGTAGTCCACTTAGACTTCCTATCCATATACCCATCAAGTTAGCTGAGCAGGAGGTGGCTTAACAACTATGCAATGGAATTGATGGTATTTGCAAGACCAAGAGGAAGGTAATGCTTCATAGCCTCTCCTTAACCATTGGGAGGATTGGGTTTGCACAATGGGAGAACATTGAGGTGGATTCTAGGCACATAAATTATCTGAATCTTTAAATTGATGAACTAAGATAGTGGGATCCACAGTGAAGAGTTAAGGAGCATCTAAAAGCTAAATGAATCAATGTACCTTATGATTACCAGCCTAGTCTTTTAACCCCATATATACAAAGGCCTCTTCATTCTCTAATGTCATCATCAGATTTAAAAGGCACAACATCAATCCAGAGTCTAGAATGTAGAGAAAGTTTTTAGAGCCAAAATTATGTTGTAAACTTGGAGTAATTAATATAAGCAAGGAATTCTACAAAGTTTGTCCAAATTTGCTTGTGTCTTTTGTTATCCTAGTTTCTCTCTCACTTGTTTGTTCTAACTTCCATATTTTAATGGTTATTATGAATTATTGGTGTGTATATTTAAATGAAAAGTTATTAACTTAAGCCAATGCTAGGTTAATTGAAAGTCTTTAGGTTCATTTCATTTTCTTACTTGTCTTGTATTTGGGCTAATGATATTTGCTTATAGGGGTAAATCTTAAAAGTGAACTTGGTTCTTATTTGTATTATTTCCCACATTCCTTCGATGTCTTCTTGATGTGTGATAGGATTTGAGCTAATGATACTTCATGTCATACATTGGTTAAGCACATTCTAAATGATATTTGAACTTTGTCATGATGTTTGGAATGAAGATCAACTACATCTCTTCTCTGCATTACCTTTCTTTTTTCTCTTTTTTAACCAGATCAGTCTAACTTAATTTCCATTGTAAATATCTATCTTAGATTAATATTTAGATTAGTTATTGATCATAATTAATAATTCTTAGCTTAAAATTCTTCATATTTTTCATAGATTAACTATTTATCCATGGTGGCTCCCAACCACCAAACTTTATAAATATTGTGAAACAGTCCACTTGCTTTGCCTCTATTCTATCAATAAATAACAAGATTATCAAAACCTATAACTCATGCACTAAATTATTATAATTATAAAATGATAAGTGTTCTTTAATACTCTAAGCACTTATGATACATATTTAAGCATCAATAGGAGGGGCTTTGCTGGCGCTAGGAGGGCTGATTTAAATCTTTGAAAATTTTCAACATATGTGCTAATTTTGGTGAATTTAGTTAAATATTGATGCATTATTTTCATATTTGTGTTTATTCTATCATATTTGTGCAAATATCATTTATATTAATGGTTTGTAACGACTCTTTATACTTATTTAGATAAAGATAGATGTTCTTTGAAGTTTGATGTTGAGTTATGGCAAAGATAGCTTAAGATCTATGAATCCAAGGCATTTAAGGTTAGTAATAGCTATTTTGTTAAAATATTGATATATCATTTTGAAAATTTGAGTTTATTTAAACTTGAACTTATTCATATTATTCATATTTACATATTTGGACATATCTTT
The DNA here is from genome assembly GCA_037957365.1 of Torreya grandis. Classification (NCBI taxonomy): domain Eukaryota; kingdom Viridiplantae; phylum Streptophyta; class Pinopsida; order Cupressales; family Taxaceae; genus Torreya; species Torreya grandis. The sequence continues at coordinate 267,319 of JARHVA010009621.1, forward strand.
GAGCTAATTTAGTTAAATATTGATGTCCTTTACTATCCTTTATACACATTTGTACAAAATTCACTTAGTGTGAAAGTCTAATCATAATTCTTCATAAAGATAAGACACATCATATTTTAAATAGGGTTCAAATATCTCAAGCTAGAAATGACAAGGATAAGGACAAGGTCACATTTAGAGATAAGGGTTCCCCTTCTTTCATTAGAAGTTCATAGGAGAGCTACACAAGACAAAGGTAAGCACAAACATTCAAAGTCTCAAACAAATTCATTAATTTAAGGTGATCATGTGTTCAACCCATATCAAGGTATCACTTGGCTAGGTGGTTCTTCTTCAATGTGTCAGGTGTAGTACATGACCTTCATTATAATCCTAAAAAGTATTTACCCACTTTTAGTCCTAATGGTGTTGTAACTTCTAAAGAACATATTAAGAGATTTAAAGCTACTTTAAGAATTTTGAATGTAGTTCATGAGGATGTAACATTTAAACTATTTCCATTTACTTTCAAAGATGATACATATTAATGGGTCCTTAACCTTCCTAAAAACTACATAGCTAGATAAGATGATTTTAATAGTTACTTTATTGATCAATTTGAAAAAATCATTAGTCCATGTATCCTGTACCAATAGTTTACCACAGATAAAAGAGACTCAAATGAGCCCATAAGAGCCTTGAATTATAGATTCTAGAAAATGTTTAATAGAATCATCGCTCCTTACATTTTAGAAGGATTCCTTGGATCTGATGAACTTTGTGTTTCTTAAAATATTTTCTCAAGTCATTAATACATTAGCCTTAGCTTATGCTAAAACTATGATAATTAATGATTAGATACAACCCTAAGCCCAAATAGCATACAATATTCCTAACATTAATCCAAATTTTCCTATTCTAAATATCATCCCTAATTCCAATCAAACTTAAATCAACTTCTAGTTTTGAAGTAATTATCTTTAAACCATGCACTTCTTGGCTAAAACCTAAGATTCTTAAACAATGCTGTTAGTAGATCTAGTCCACAAGACCATAGAGATTTGATGCCTACAACTAGTAACAATACTCAAGTTAATAATTCTGAGGTACCCAAGAGTGAGAATGATTCTATCTTGAAGATGGTTCAAAATATAAGCACTGATTTCATTCATCTATAAAATCATGTTGGCAATATCGAAGAAATATATAATATGAACATCTCTTTGTCAAGGTTAAATAGGCCTTCAAAAAATTTTACAAATAACAACAATAATAGCCACAATAATGAATCATACTCTAATAATAATGTGCCTAATATAAATCTTGGTGATGTAGCTTTCCCTGATTATTATAGAGTGCATTATAATTCAAGACATGGTGTATTATATTTTCTAGAATTTTTTAATGCATTTGAAGCTTTTCAAGAAGAGTTAGACACTTTTGAAATTGTCCCTAATAAAGACAAAGGTGTAAGTACCTCAAGTCCTCCAAGGTCATCCAAATCTACTGATTCAACTCTCATGGTAGAAATATTTGAGTTGCCATCCCAAGAAGAGAATGAGCTTGAAGATATTCCTAAATAGATCTATTCTTTTCAACAATATATGAAGAGGACTTATCCTCTAAGGAAAAAGAAGCAGAAATAACCTTTGACTACGTCAACTCCACCAAATAATTTTAACACTCCTCTTGACATTGAATCAAACAAAAATCTAAATCCTCATAAGGGAAGTAATTCTAAATCTAATGTTGATACATCTAATTCTTCCAATAGGACTGCATATAATATAGTAGAGGATATGAAAAAGATCAAATCTAAGATTACCTTTCATGAGTTGTTTAAGATTATAGAACAAAGGGATATGTGTTTAGAATATTTGTCTTTGAAGCTTGGTAAGTGTTAAAAGGTTTCACATGCTAATGTTGTAATTCATAAAAATAAGGCATACATTCCACCATTTTTGATCATTGCCAGGATCTTTAGTAAGAGTAGACATTGAAAATATGCACACCTAAAATTCTAAATGTTGAACTAGCCTAAAGTTACCCCTCACCCTCTTAGGACCAACCTATACCTGTCAAGCCTAAACCAACCAATTTGACCTCAGTTACACCTAGCTGAATAACCCTAGCCTTCAGGACCCTATCCCTGTGGACCCTAACCATTGATGGTTAGGGCGACCATCAGTGGTAAATCTTGGGGACCCATGACCATCTAAAATTAAGATCAAACTTCTCACCAAGATCATGTAAGATCTACCACCCCTTTTATAAATATAACTTGTCTAATTTGTGTTATAAGCCCTTACATGCACAAATTATATTTAGATGACCTAGTTACACCTTCACTTCCACTTCTTGATTATGCCTATAAGATAGTGAGGCTTGGGAAGTCAAATGGATCTATAATAATTATTAGGAGCTTAGGTATTTAGGAGTTTTCTTTTGTAGGTTAATCAATTCAATCAACATCATTAACATTATCAAGGAATATCAACCATCTTATTGAGATCCAACTCATCATCGCCTCTCAGGCAAGCTTTTAGATATAATTATTCTACTAGAATCAAGCCATTTTCCACCAATAGGCTAACTACATCAACCACCCACCTAGCTGACTTCTAGTAAGATAAGTGCTTGTTTATCAATATTCACATGATTTTATTCCATTTTACAATCAATCTATCCCTTACCCAATTCTTGGAATCTATTTATGGAATCTCATCATCTTTTGTTGATCAAACCTAAAAATACATCGTTAACCATTGATGGTTACCCTAATCATTGACAATTAGGCATAAGCAGTGATGATTACCCCAACCACTAACAATCACATATGGCAAAAAAACTAGAAAGCTAATTTAACCCACCCACACTCAATCAAATCCAATTTTATATGTTTCCAACCACTCACAAACCCACTTATAATTTTTTGAAGCATACCCCAACCTGTTAGTACTAGTATTAAGCAGTCTATCACTAATTAGATCATTTATAGTCTATTATTATAGAAAGCTTTCTTGTATTTGATTTCACTACCTTTTTATTATTGATATAAGCACCTTATTTACAACTTTATCAACTTAATTATTTAAAATATGTGGATTGACAACCCCTAAATAAGCTCTCACTTCTGAGATTTAGCTATCGCTAGACAATCCACCCAATTATTTGTCTAAAAAACAAGTTTTCTTTAGTGATTTATTATCTATAGTTCTTCCTCCCAAGACAAAAAGGATATCTTCACAATCTTTTGATTTAGTGTACACACAAACAAATAGGTTTTTCAACCATACCTATATTGAGTTTCTTTTCTCTCTTTCTTTAGAACTCAAGCAAAAATTTACATGAAACATTTTGGCATGCCCAATGGGACCTCGATTGAGACCCAAAAGCGTCATGCGAAACATGGCCTCAACTTTATTCTACCCAATACAAATAAAACCAAACAACCTACCATTACCATTGTTAAAGAAAAAACCCCTTCCTCACCAACAACCCCTCCACCTGAGTGTGAAGATGAGGACATCATCCCACCTAACATTTTTTTCCATCAACATGATAAACCTTGACCCATAACTTATCAAAAGGAAGGAACACCCATATCTATCACTTTAACCCATCTTAAACTCATTGTAGAAGACTCTCCTACCATTAACACTATTCAATGTTAGGATGATGATTCCATTCTCACCTACCTTAGTGCACCAGATTCCTCCATCCATAAATCCTTACCTCTAAAAACCTCAACCATATGGAATGAATCTACCACAAATATTGACATAGGTACTTTGAATATCCCCCATGTCATCAAACTTGGCCAAAGCCTCACCCCTGAGGAACTATAGGACTTATCTACCTTCCTCAAAGACTGAAATATTATATTAACTTGGTCATATATCGATATGCTTGGTATTTACCTAAAAATTACCACTCACAACATCATAACCAATCATGATGCCAAACATTTTAGATAGAAACTTTTCCAAATGTATCCTTGCATAACCCTCTTTATCAAAGAAGAGCTTCAACACCTCCTTTTTTTCAACTTTATTCAACCCATTGATTATCCCCAATGGGTTTTGAATATTGAGCCTATCACTAAAGCCATAGGGGGACTATGTATCTATGTAGACTTTCATGACCTCTACCTAGCATTGACCAACTTGTTGATCTTATAGTAGGCCATAAGATGCTATCTCTTATGGATATATTCTTAGATTATATTTAGATTCTAATTTCTCCTAAAGATCAACACAAAACTACCTTTATCACCCCATGGGGGAATTTATATTATAGAGTCATGCCCTAGAGTCTTAAGAATGCTAGCATAACCTACCAATGTGCCATGACCTATATTTTCCATGACCTTATACATATAATCATTGAGAACTATATGGATGTCCTTATCAATAAGTCCAAGCTTTGTAAAGACCATTTAGTCATTCTAAATATTATATTTGAGAGACTTATCCATTATCATACCCACCTCAATCCCAAGAAATGTATTTTTAGGGTTATGTGAGGAAAACCTATTGGCTTTATCATTTCCCTTCAAGGAATTGAGGTTGATCTAACCAACATCAAAGCCATCTTCAAGATGCTACCTCCAACCAATATTAAACAACTTCATAGCTTACAAGGGAAGCTTCAATCCATTCATCACTTCATCTCTTAACTCTTTGATTGGTGTCAAACCTTCCACACCTCTTGAAAAAGGATGTCTCCTTCAAATGGAATGCCAATTTTTAAAAGGCCTTTGATGCCCTCAAAGAGTACCTACTATCTGCACTTGTCCTTACACCTCCTAAGGATGACCAACCTTTTTACCTCTATATCTCTACCATAGACCATTCCCTAGGGGTGATGCTTTCCCATCAAGATGAATAACATAAGGAGTAAGCCATCTATTACATTAGTCACAAACTTGTTGAATATGAGACTCGACACACACATATTGAGAAACTGTATTTGGCTCTAGTCTTTGTGGCCACCAAAATTCACCACTACCTTCTTAACCATAAAACTTGTCATAGCTAACACTAACCCCCTTAGGTATACACACTCCAAATAATACAAAAAATAGTGTATGTCTAAGTGGAACATGCTTTTAGCTAGCTTTGACCTTGATCTCCTCCAATATAAATTAATCAAAGGGCATTATTGTCGACCAATTAATTGATGCACCCATAGTAGATGCCTAACCTTCCCCTCTTAAATTTTTAGTTGAGTCAATCATAAGTATATCTCAAGCATATTTTACCAATCACATAACCATGGTTTTTGATGTTTCCAAATGTTAGCATGGTGGAGGGGCCAGTATCATCCTTATCCCCCTTATCCATGAACCCTTTCCTTTGTCATTTAAACTTGAATTCAAATGCACCAATAATATGGTCAAGTATGAAGCCCTAGTAATAGGTCTCCAAACTACCTTAGCCTTAAGAGTCAAAATAATCAATATCTTTGGTGACTCCCAACTTGTGGTCAACCAAGTCAATGGTATTTGCTAGTGTAATAATGCAATGATGTAACTGCATAAACAACTAGTCACAAAAATTATAACCTCATTCAAACACTACCATATTCAAACCATCCTTTGATCCACCAATAAGTTTGTCGATACCATGGCTTCTCTTGCCTCTCAAATCCTATTAGCACCCTCAAACTCCAAACTATTAGTCATTGTCCATTGCCTCACTAAACCTTCCTACACCAAATCATACACTCCAACCATCTTTAGTGTGGAAGATATTTTGCCAAACCTTTGGTATTTGTAAACCTTTGACTACCTTCACCTTGAAATAGATCCCTCTAACCTCTTTAGGAATGCCTATCAAGCATTTATTTAGAGCACATCTCATTACACCATTATGGGAGGAATTCTTTATGAACATGGTTTTGATGGCCTCTTATTCTATTGCCTTCATGGTCTAGAGGTCTCTCATGCTATGAGGGTATATGTGGGGGTCACTTTAGTGGAGTCACTATGGCAAAGAACATCCTCCACCTAGGCTATTACTTTCCCACCCTTAACCAAGACTATTGAAGTTATGTAAAAAGGTGTGTCAATTATCAACAACATGCCAATTTACATCACGCACCTATAAATAGTCTTCATGTTTCTACAAATTTTTAGCCCTTATCACAATGGGGTCTCAACCTTATTAGTGAAATCAATCCCCACTCTTCATAATAACATCTTTCTATCATTATCGTGACTAAATATTTCACCAAATGGGTAGAATCTATTCCCTTTATTTTGATAAAAGCTAAAAAAAATGTTAAATTTATTACCCATCACATCATCTTTCATTTCAATGTTCCCCATAAGATCATCAACAATAATGGAAAAACCTTGATAAAAAAATAAGTTTAGGTCCTTTGTGACTTATTTGGTATTAAACTTAGATTTTCATCACCTTATCACCCACAAGAAAATAGATAAGCTGAAGCCTCTCACAAAACCCTTAACAACATGCTTACCAAAATGGTTAATGCCTCAGGTCAAGATTGACACTTGGACATCCATTTTTACTTATGGGCATATCATAATAGCATCTAAACCCCTACGGGTGCTACACATTTTTCTGTCACATTTGGAGTTGAGGTCATATTGCCTTTTGAAGTCTAAATACCTTCTCTTTGCATATATTTACATGATCTTATCTCAGAACATGATTATCATCAAGAATGCTTAGCTCAACTTGAGATACTTGATGAGCATAATTTATCTGCCCTTTCCCATCTCTGTGTCTATCAAGAATGAATCATATGTGCCTATAATAAACACTTGAAATTCCATGAATTCAATATTAGAGATCTTGTCCTCAAGGAAAACTAACATGTAACTAATATGGAGAAAAGAAAAAGGGGCGAATTTGCTTTGAATTGTCTTGGACCCTACATCATTACCCATAAGTATGAATTATGAGCTTATAATTTGTCCTCTCTCGCTGGTAAACTAAAACCTGAGCCTCTTAATGCTTCATATTTACATCCCTTTTATTTTTAGATAGGGATCACATCATCATTTATCTAACTTAAGCTTGTCCCTTAAAACTACATTCATTTCCCTCTTTTGAGGAGCAACTGACTAAAAATGAATCATGTGATTATCCATCATAATTATAGCCTAATCTTGAACTATGGATACCATGGCTCTATCCATGGCATGATTCTCATAGTACTTCCCATCTCTTTTTTATCATTTCCTATGGTCATTATCATGTATATGTCATTTTCACCTACTAAACCTTCATGTCAGCTTAGTTTTGCCTTCATAAAAGTAATCCATTGATCATGTATGAATAGGTCTATGTCAAGCCAAATCAAACAAAAGAAAAAGGCAATATCAAAAATCAATAATGAATCATGGGTCATTCTTAACATTCACAAACTGATCCCTTGAAGGACAACTATTGAAAACTTATTCAAATTTACAAAACATAAGGTGGACTGCTCCCTTGAAGTATAGCTATCAAAAGCATTTATACTAGGCACATAAACTTAGACCACTCCCTTGAAAGATGGCTGAGTAAAGCATTTGGCAAAGCTAGTAATTTTTTGTAAGCTTCTTGCATTGATAACTTCCTAGAACCTTAAACAAACAACAAAATTAAAATAAAATGTGGGAACAAAATCAAATTTGAAAGCCATAATTAGCTCTCATAAATGTAATAATATTAGAAATCCATAATTCGATTTCCTTAGTAGAATTATTGCATTGATCAGTCTACACTTTATATATGAACATAGGCTTGTTTATAATACTTCTTTGGACACCTACAAAAAAGGCATACTAGTCTCCCTAAAGGTCCCAATTTCACCCATTCTCCCTCCACATGTCACATGCACGGGACTATGAGCTTGCTTGACACATTGTAATTAGGATCCCTATCTATCAACCTAAGTGTACTAAATGTGAAGCTTTAGAAAGGCTTATTTTCACCAAGCCAATATAACTTTGGGTTTCATGTCGGTATTTACCAATGAAAAGGCATCGTGTTCATTTTATTATCTTTTATTAGTTTATGTAAGCCTATCACTATACACATAAATAATAAACATCACATCAAAAGCATCTACATCATGAATTATATCGACAAGCTACCACATCTATCCATCAATGAGTCAATGTAAACATATCACAATAAACCATGAACACCAATCACATCATAAACCATAAGCATGTCATTACACCATCACAAGCATATACCAAATCATTGAGCAAAACATGAGGGCATATGCCATTTCCCATTTCATGCATATAAACATAAATAAAGGCATAACATGTATCTATACATAACATATCCTATCATAACCATGAGCATAATCAGATCATCATAACTAAGCTACTAAGTATAACACCATAAGCCATAATGATAAACCATAAGCATCCATCATACACAAACATAAAAAAACATACATCATATGCATCAAATCATCAAAAAATCATACTTGTAATAATGTCTCAACTCTCTCAAAAAATATACATCTTGCTACATCAATGTGTAGGCTAGTATCAAATAATACATCATGATAACATATCTAACTATAGCAATGGTTTGCACCACTACCACTAGCCCTATCTACACTTGTACCTAGTGGTAGTCCCCCTAGGACCCTTGTCTATCCCACTATAGAAGTCCACTAAATTGTAGTTGTTGTCGATGGCCCACTAGTAAATCTCACTCTGTACTCTGCATATCTCATAGCCTGGGGTAGTTAGTCTAATACCATCACCTCATAATATCAAAGCTCTACCATGGTAGCTAGATACCATGCTTGGTGAATTATGTCCAATGGCCCTCCTACTATTACTGTACCTTCCCCAACCCTCTATAAAAGTATATCTCTCTCACCTATAATGGTGGTGAGCTAACCCTATAATGCTTGAATCTAGACCTATAATGTGGCCACCTATCCCTATAGATCTTATACCTGAGCTTGGGCCATGACCAATGCTACCCTTACCTATCCACCTTGGTTGGTTGGATCTACATCCATTAATGCCACCCCTTCATCATCTCCATCCATATCTATAGCTACATAGATAGGTTGGTACCAAGCCATGTATCCATGTATATACCTTACATCATCTATAGGAACCCTAATAGGAAGCTCCTCAAAGTCATCAACCAAAACTATCTAAATAGGTTGGGGCATTGGTAATTGAACCTCTAAGTCCTACCTCTTTTACTATGGATTTGGATTTGGTACACCCTGTAACAAGCCAAACTAGTGATACACTTGATCAAAAGGAATCAAATCCACCTCACCTTCTTGATGGCCCACTATCCACCTATAACTCTATATAGTGAGGGTCTCCCTCCTATAGCCTAGCCAAATAAGGAACTATAGGTATGATCTTAGTATAATTTCTATAGCTACCAATCCACCTAGGGAATCCTTGAACCACTCAACATTATGTGCTCTACCTCCAACCCCTGATGGAACATAGTCATCCCTCTACCTCATAAATCCCATAGGGAACTCTAGCTATGTGTACCCCATCCATGACAATCCCATAGGCCTCAGAACCTAGATGTGCTCATAAGCCCAGTATTATAGAACCATGCCCATGTTGATGCCATACCTCTTGTGTTGTCTGAACCCTCACAAATCTTTGTAAATCTAGACCAATAGCACTAGGACCCACCTAAATACTATCTTCCCAAGTAATACATCAATCAAAATAGCCAATAATATATAGGGTAATCTCCTGCTCCTAGAATTTTAAACCCAAAATCAAGTAACCATGATCATCAACATCATCATAAGTCTCCTCTCCTCAGGAGCCCTCTTGTATAGTGTTGTATAAATAAACCCTTTGGAGTGCTAGTGGACCTAGTCACTATCATCTCCATATAGATACTCAACATACTCATTTTTCTCCTCCTACTCAATATGGTAGATCACCTTGCCATGTAGTGGGATCTAAGTGATCTTATGGACATCCTTTGGGAGAAAATTCATCTCCTTGTTCAGTAACAAGAAGGTGCTAGTAGTGGGATCCCATCTTTTGATGAGTGTTACTATCATGGATACATCTCTAGGCAAGTGCTGGTAGTGCCTCATCCCTCCCAGTCCTACTACCTCCATATGTGATCAATCATTAGTAGTCATCCCCTTGAGCAACATAAGGTAGATATATGACACATGGTCATGCATTTGTATCTTCTCCCAAACTTGGACCAAATCAAATCACTTGGCTTAGACCCTAACTAGTCTAGTCTACCCTATCTTTTAAATCACCCCTAACCTTACCCTTCTGGACCTAATCATAAAAACAAACCCATTTGACCAAATTTCTAACCTAATCCCCTACCCTAAACCTAATTTTTAAGTTATTTACCCTGTACTATCCTCAAGCAAGCCCTCAATACTTAGATATTTTTTCCAAAGGCTAGCTTATCTTAGCTAACTACTGATGGTCATACTAATTGCTGATGGTTGGGGACCCCTAGTTCCTAGGGTTTCAACCATCGATGGTTAGGCTCAATCATTAATGATCACCTGTGGACATTCCATGGCTAAAATGCCCAAATCTACCAAGACCCTAAATAGGGAACTAATTCAACTTAAAACTAGCCTAGGCACTCTAGCCAACTAGCCTACTATTAAATCACCCACCCATCCCTTAAATTTGATTCTCTACCCACACCATTTACCCGAAATGCACAAAACCCTACCTAAAACATGAACCACAAAATCTATGTCATGCCTTTAGCTAATGAGTAGTACCCACCTCAACATAAGCCTTCCTTGCAAAATGCCAAAATCACCCAAAGCTTGATCAAACACAACACAACAATAAAAGTGACAAATTAACTTTTATTTTTTACTTTTACCCTATATAATTTTAGGGTTTCTACTAACTGTTGATGGTTAGGGTGACTGTCAATGATCACCTTCTAGGGACCCTAACTATTGATGGTCAGGATACCCTAGAAACCTAATTTCACCTTTTACTTGTAACCTCCATATTTCAAGCAATTTACCTCAGGCTCTTGCCTAGTTTTTAGAGATTACTTTCTCCCATCAACTTGACCACCTCATCACCTCACCATTGGTCTCTTTTGGCCCATTTGGCATGCAATTTTGTGACACTTTTTTCTTGGTCCTTTAGTCATAGTGACAACATTGCCATGTTGACCTATTTGCATTTTGTGTAACCTTATGCATACTAAATCACTTGTGTCTCACTAAGAGTACTTCCTACCTTAGATACCTATGGAACTTGACCCATTTTTGTTTTCCCCAAGAGCACTTCCTACTCCATCAAATATATAGAGATTGCTTACGAGACTTGCATTTATGAGTTTTCCAAACCACCATGCCTATATGCGATCACACAGTTTAATCATCACTTATCCTTCTTATAATTAAACCTTATTTTTACAACCATTAACAACATTATCTATGCATAATCTTGGATATCACTCCTTTTTATCACATTTTGTGCACACATTTGTATCTCACATACGTGACCTTATTTCACCACCTAGTGACTCACCATATACCATTTATCTAACCCATACCCACTTTAGCTTTACCTCACTAAATCCAAGTTTAATGGGGAACACCTCTTCCCACTCTTAGGGTAACCAAACCCATGACCCATACTTCATTTTTTTTTACAACTCATTCATGTAAGATGCATAATAAAAGGGGTAAAATTTAGACACTAGAAATCTACACACCTATGATTCTGAATGTCGAAGTAACCCTAAAAGTACCCCTTACCCTCTTAGGACCAAATTATACCTATTAAACCTAATACAACCAATCTTCACTTAGTTTCACCTAGCTAAATAACCTTAGCCTTCAGGACCCTATCCCTATAAACCCTAACCATCGACAGTCAAGGTGACCATCAATGGTTAGTCTTGAGGACCCATGATCATCGACAGTCAGGATCCACCTTCTCACTAAGAGCATGTAAGATTTGTCATCCCTTTTCTAAATATAACTTATCTAATTTGTGTTGTGAGCCTTTGTATGCATAAATTATATTTAGATGACCTAGTTACACCTTCACTTCCACCTCTTGCTTATGCCTATAATAGAGAGAGGCTTGGGAAGTCAAATGGATCTGCAATAATTATTAGGAGCTCAAGCATTCATTAGTTTTCTATTGCAAGTTAATCAGGTCAATTAGCATCATCAATGTTATCAAGCATTATCAACCATCTTATTGAGATCCAACTCATTGTCACCTCTCATCTAAGCTTTAAGGTAATATTATTCTATTGGAATCAATCTAAATTCCACTAATAGGCTAACTATATCAAACACCCACCCAATCGTCTTTTGGTAAGACAAGTACCTGTTTGTCAATATTCACATGCTTATATTCCATTTTACAATCAATCTATCCCTTGCCTAACTCCTAAAATCTATTTGTGAAATCCCATCATCTTCTATTGATCAAACCCAAAAATACAGAGTTAATCACCGATGGTTACCCCAACCATTTATGGTCAAGCATAATCACCGATGATTACCCTAACCACCGATGATCACCTATGGTAGAAAAAACAACAAGATAATTTCACCTAATCACACCCAATAATATCCACTTTTCTATGTTTTTGACCACTCACACACCCCCTTCTAATTTTTTAGAGCATACCTCAACCCATTGGCACTAGTATTAATTAGTCTATCACTAATTATATCATTTTTAGTCTATTATTCTAGTAATATTTCTTGTTTTTGATTTTAGTACCTTTTGATTATTTATAAAAGCACCTTCTTTATAGCTTTATCAACTTGATTGTTTAAAATGTGTAGATTAACAACCCCTAAGGAAGCTTCACTTCTGGGATCTAGCTATTGCTAGGCAATACACCCAACTATTTGTCTAACAAATAAATTTTATTTAGTGCTTTCTTATCTACAAGTCTTCCTCCCAAGCTAAAGAGGTTTTCTTCACAACCTTATGATTCAACGCGTGCATAAACAAACATGTTTTTCAACCATACCCATATCAAGTTTGTTTTCTCTTTTTATTAGAACTTAAGTGAAAATTTACATGAAACAGTAAGAACTTGTATAATTACTTGGTAGATTTAGGTGCATCTGTAAACATTATGACTAAGGGTATTTTTGGTCAATTAGGCTTGACTCCCATTAAATTTGATAGATTTGTAACTCAATTAGATAAATCAAGAGTCAAAGTGATTGGTGAATTATTGAATGTTCACATGTGGATTTATTTTGAACTAAGGATCCAATAATTCATTGACATCCAAGTGGTGGATATTCTTGATGCATATGGGATGCTACTAAGTAGGGACCAGACTAGATCATTAAATGGTTATATGTCAGCTAATTGTTCAAATATGTGGTTACCTTAGAAAGAAGTTCTAAATCAGATTAGGATAGAAAGGGAACCTAAAATGAAGCATATGATCACTGAGTACAATACAACCAATGAGAGGGTCAACATGGTTAAATCAGATTTAGGTGTTCTTGATACCACAAAGGTATGTAACTCCAAAACTTTTCATGTTATGCCTAGATTATGGAAACTATATTTTGATGGTACGAGATGAAAATCAAGTTTTGGAGTAGGAGTTGTATTAATCAATATCACTGGGAAAGAATACAATGCCTCTTACAAAATTTAATTCCCATGCACCAATAATTTAGATGAGTATGAAACACTCATTTTTGGATTATAGTTTACAATTAAACACAAGGGCATGGAACTATTAGTTTTTGGTGATACAAAACTAGTAGTTAATTATGTCAAAATTAAATATCAATTCAAGCTATCATATCTTAAGAAGTATAAATTTAGAGTGTTTGACTTCTTGAATGTTTTGATGTTTTCAACATTGTGTCAATCCTTAGAGAGGAACATAGGGTTGTTGATGAACTTGCTTCAGTTGTAGCCAACCTTATGCCCAATCAAAGTTCTAAGTTAAAAAGCCTTATCATTGAATTTTTCCTATTTCCCTCAATACCAGATAATGTCAACCACTTGTAGGTGTTTGATGATGATCAATAGATCATAGACTTCATGACTAGCTCAAAAGTATTTGAGGGTCACATTATTGATGAAGTGTATTTTATTATTTTTGGGAATATAGTGTTTAGATCCTAAATAATAAGGGTTTTGAATAATAGGAAAAATATAGTTTAATAGGGGAAATATAGATTTTAATAGGTAATTATGTAAGAGAGAGAAATAAACTTATCTAAATTCATATTGAAATGAAGGATTAAGGTGCTAGTAATTAAGGTGTAGGATTGAGACACTGTGAAGAATTTGAATTTGGCTTTTGTTTTTTGATTGGATAGGAGCATTAGAATAAGACACCTTGGTGTATAGATCTATAAACCCTTCCAACATTATTTTCTTGAAGATATAAGCTTTCTAGGTTTTGTTTTCTTGGTCAAAGTGACCCTATGTACCAAAATTTAGGGGCTAGAAGTTGATAGAGCTCATTATAGGTCTATTTTAGTTGTCAATACTTATATCCATATACACACATGCAAAAAATGATTAAATTAACCTAAAAAGGGGGAAAAACTAGGTTAGTGGAATAACAATCACATGATCTAGAACTCTTGTTATCCTGACTGCTTCTTGTATTAACCCTCAAGCTAGGTTCTCAGATCAAATGTAGTTTTCCCTTAGGGAATGCACATAATTAACACACATGATAGATGTAAGAATAAATTCTTCCAAAGCCCTTTGTTGATCAAGCATGCAAGTATATGTGTGATGTAGAGAAGTTGAGTTATACTATTAACTAATTTTTATTATGTCCAAAGTGTAAAATTAGTAAGTGCTAGATATAAAATGCTTTGTGTAGTATTTTATATAGGAGACTCATCATTTTGAATTTGGGAGCTTTATTTGGATTTGGTTGACATTGGAAAACTTAAGAATGAAACAAAGAAAATGGGTAAGACCCATCCAATAGAATAAAATGATCATTTAAGCTTAAATTGGCTTTGGACAAGAGCATTGGAAACTGGACACCCTGGGTTTCAGTGTTGTAGTCCAATCTCAACGCTCCTATACTATAGGCTAAGGACTAGGGGGGATGGAATGAGTATGGAAAACCTAACTTGACTAAGGTAGAATGACCATTTGAAAGGCTTGGGGTGACTAAGAATGGGTAAAAATGTGACTCCAGCTTAAAACTAGACCTGAATGGATAAAATGAAAGATATGGCCAAATGTGAACAAAGCTCATATTCTCTAGTTAGAGTCTCCTATGAAAGGACTATGAAAAGACATGATATGTGTGGTTGGTTGACTAATTTAGGGTGTATAAAATTTCCCCCCTTATAATCTAGTGATGTAATGAAATGAAGTAATAGAGTAAAAGAAAGAAAGAAGATGCATACTTAAACTTACCTGTGTGGAGATAAGTGTGCTGGAAAATGGTCCAACTTCCTAGCTAGGGAAGTGGATAGAGAACTAAATAGTGCCTAGAGAAAAAAGGAATCCCTAAAATAAACACCCCATATACTAAATCTAAATAGTGATTAGAGAAAGAAGGAATCCATGAAATGGATGCCTCCTGTACTAAATCTGAATAAAAAATGTGAAATGCTTAGAGGCCCAAAACCAATGTCTTCCCTCTGTCCCACGTAAACTCATGTAATATGGAATGTGTGTATAGAATATGTATGCTATGAAGAGAAAGATCTATCATGCCCCCACTCTAAATAATCTAAAATAGAAATGAGAAGTGCTCAAAGGTCCAAAACTAATGTGTACCCTCTATCACACACAAACTGCTAGGTCTGAGTAATGCTATGGACTAACCATTGTAGATGATTATATGGTCCAACCTAGTGATAACCTAGGTATGCCTAGGTGTAATCTAAAAACTCTAGTAAATGTGTAAGAAGAAAATGTCATGTCTTGCCATTCTAATTTGTATAATCTTAGATGATGAATAATATGGACATCTATATCATGCCCCCAAATATGGTATATGAGTGATGTATCTATATAGTTTGGTAATTTTTATAACCACATGTGAAATGAGCTATCATGTCATATCCCATGTGCAAAAATAGGAGATAAAAACAATGTGCTTTGCACTATGCCTATAATCTGCTATATGGTCTATAACTATGTTAGGCTATATGAAGTTGTATGTGTGAGCCATGTAGTGATGTACATGCCCCCAAATCTGATATCTAGTCTAAATCTGTATTGAAGTCACTATGAATCCATATGAACTGAACCACTATGTATTTGTGTAATCTATGTATCTTTAAACTAAAAGTATGTATCTCTACATGTCTTGAGTAATGTTGAATGACCCATGTAATTTGAATCATTATATATCTTGACCAATCTAAGTTGAATCTAATATTATAACTATTGAAGGTGTAAGAACCATGCTAAGTGACCCATGTAGTTTGAATCACTATATATTTCAACCAATCTAAGGTGAATATGATAATTCTAAATGTTGGAGGTGTAAAAACCATGGCGGATCCAACTATGAGAGTGGATAAGTGTGCTGGGTAAGTGTAGAAATAAGAATAGTAGGAATGATGCCCCCCTTTTAGTGAGAGGGACAAAATTTGTAATAGAGGAGGTTGAGCCAAAAGTGATGACTAGTGGCTTAATGCTAGGAACAAGGTTGGTATAGTTTGGATTGATTTGAGAATTTGAGTATTTAGACTGAGTTATTCAAAAGTTGAAAGAGCTTTGATTGGTGAGGACCAAGTTGTATAAAATTTTAACAAATTTTTATTTGTGAGGACTAAGTTGTATGTCTAGGTATGAAATAGGTATAGAGATGTCTATGCCATAGTAGGCAAATGATGTAATAATAGATCGAGGTTTACTGGATATCAAAGGCATTGTTTTCATGGTTCTGTGAAATAAAATGGTTTGTAAGATGGAGCTACGGGGTTTAAGTTATGGGCAAAGTGGTATTTTGCTTTGAATGAAAAGTCATTTGATATAGGAAAATTTGGATTGATTCTTAATTCATTTGTGCATTGACTAGTTTGAGATTTGGAGATCTAGAATAGGAGATATGCTGAGGAGATGAGCACCTACCAGGATCTAGTTTGAGCAGTTGGTAGCTCAAATTGAGGCTTGTAGAGAGGTTACCCTGGTATGTAGCTAAAATGCATGATTTAGGCTTATTTGAAATCTTATTTTTGATGATTTTGAGTTATTTTAAAGCTTTTTAGAAATTTTTTACTAGGTTCAACACTCATATCCTTATTTTAGCACTAATATTTAGGCTCCAACACTACTATCTAGGTTTCAACACTCTTATCCAATGCTTCTATCTTGTACCCAGTGTTGTTGTCTTAGAGGCTAGATTTTTTGGGCTGGTGCTTAGTTTAGTTGCTATCATTTTGTTTGGTTATTGGTTTGACATGGTTGATTGATATTCATGTTGTTTTCTAGTATTTTTAGGGTAAAGTATGGATGAGGGAGTTCCATAGAGGCTAGGTTATGGAGACTCTAAGATTGTTGCCTTTATTAGCTGATGAGAGGGATGTGATTGCTATGGTAGGGCTAGGTCATGTGTGTGACCTAGGGCACTATGCAGTGGGATAGGCATTTGATTAGCACCTTGTGTGAGAGGTGGAATGCAAACACCTATAATTTTTTGGCTTCTTACTATAGAGATGACTATTAATCTAGAGGATGCGTACCATATTTTGCATTTGCTAGTTAGTGGACAACGTGTGACTTTATAGGATGATATGGGTGTAGATGCCATTGATCGTACATCCTTGTATTTTGTTGTACCCTTCAGCATACATAAGAGAGGTAGTGATAGTGATGTACTATTATTAGTTATTGTTAGTTGAGTGTTCCTTGTCTATAGAAGTGGTTAGTAGTGTTGTTAGCTTATTTTATTACAGTGGTTGGGAGTGGGGTATTGATTGCATATAGGATGTGTATGATTATATATAGTGTAGAGGTATATGGCACTATGTTCTCATGGGGTAGGATTATTCTTTCCCATTTATATAGAGATCTATATAGGTTTACTTATGAGGCATTCAGTGGAGGTTTGAGTGTGGTTACCTTATTGCATTATGGGGCCTATGAGTTCATAGTGGTTGTGCAGCTATTGAGATTACTGAGAGATAGGTGGGCACCTCCATAGCCATATGGAGAATGGTGGATGAGTTCATTGGATATCAAGTCTCTTGGGATGGATCAATATAGATTAGTGTTAGATAGATTGGTGGCTCAGGATAGCATATGGAGGCCCTATAGAGGATTTCTTGGGTGGCCCAAGGATGGAGTTTAGTTGTGTTATATTAAGGTCAATTTCTGGTTACATGACTATTGTCCTAGAGTGTATGAGTGCTTTCAATATGAATGCATGAATAGGTAGTTTGGGGTTCCATAGGATGTGCCCCTAACAACATGGGTGTAGGTGAGGAATGTATGGGCATTGGCAAGAGCAGGAGCTCATGGTAGGTCTACTGTGGCTGAGTTAGAACCATTACCTTTGGATGCATGAGATATGGATATAAATATTCTTAATTTAGATGATGTTGGATGCACAGAGGCATTTACTACATGGTGGGCAAGGCATCAATGGGTCCCATTGTTCCCTATTGATGTAGGGGATACCCTGAAGTATGAGAATCTTGATCTGATCTAGATGATGGGAGGTAAGATTTTTATTATATTTGAGTTTTTGTATGAGTTTGAACTTGTTCTAGTTTTTTTTGAAAGTTCATGGATAATGTAGTGTTTATATCTTTGCTTGCAGGTGGAGTGGGAGGTGCTCAAGATGAAGTACCTATTGAGGGAGGAGTTAGGGATGATGGGTTTTGGGAGACTATTATTGAGTCTACACTTTAGGAACTTACATGGTATGTTCCTTATGATGTAGTGGAAGAGGGTTTGATAGAGCGAGTGATGATTACTACTAGAATCTATGATCATTTGTTTGATAGGGATGCTATACCTATACCTGCATATGTTAAGGTAGTGGGAGAGAGAGATGAGCTGAGGGTTGAGTGAGATAGTTATAGGATGCCTCCTTTTGATTATGGATTGATGAGTACATAGATTATGGATGAGTACATATATTTTTATATGAAGTATGAAAAATTACATGAGGAGCATGGTCAGTCGTTGGAGTGAGATAGTCAGTGTAAGAGGCATTTGGGAGCTTGAGGAGGTGCATTGATATTGAGTGCAAGGCTGGACTATGGGACTAGTACTGGAGGAGAGAAGGAGACTGAGAGTGAGGGCATGACACCCATCCATGATTGATTGTATCTTGATATGATGTATATGTTTTAAAAACATTTCTATATATATGGACATTGTTTGGATTTTGACTCATGTGTACTGTGTTATGGGATTTGAAATATATTATTATATTCATTGGATATGGTTGTTTTTAGAAGTAGTTGATTTGGTATTTGATGTTGAGGTTGTTTATGTTTGGTAAAATGGTACTTGGGATATTTGATTTGATTATTCTGATAAGCATGATGCTAGGATTGTATTTTGATTTATATGTAAGTAAAGAACTATATTTGGTTTGTAATTATGTGTGAGCAAAAACTTGTTGGTTTTGTAATTTTGGAAATTGTTAGGATAAATTGAGCTAGTTTAAGATTGGTAAATTATTTGGATGGGTTGGTTGAATGTTGGTAAAATAAGATTTGGATTTTGATAAGCTGGTTTTGATAATGGATAATTATTGGGAGTTAGGAATGTTAGTTATTAGTATGTGGGGATGTAAGATAACATGTTGTGCATATTACTTCCTTGAGAGTGGCTAAAGAATACAAAGGCTAGCTAGACCTTTGGATCTATCATTGCCCTGCTAAGTGAATCTTATGGACTAAAACTAGTATGAATAAACATTGTATTTTTTTATGCTATATCACTATCTAAACCCTGTCATCCAAGTGAATAAGTGCCCATACTACTCATGCTGTGTAGGAATGTGATATGTATCTGATATTGTCTGTTGTGTGCTAACTATAGCTATGTGAATATTTTATAAAATTTAATTTTATTGGTTGTGCAACTAAAACTATGTGCTATGAATAAGGCTCATCTATCTATAATCGAATACCCTATGGCTTCTGCTATGATGTATATGACTGAGTAATATATCAAGATGGAGCTAAAACCTATGATGAGGGCTCATTTAATCTTAATCATAAAGGGTTGTTACATGAGATAGGACCAAAAAAATATACCCATAATGAATATTTATCATGAGTAGTACTATATGGTGTGGGTTCACTTAATATTAATTGTAGTGGATTGCTATGTGAGATAGGACCCAAAAAAAATGCCCATAATGAATATTTCTCATGAGTAGGAATTTGTTGTGGTGCCTATGACTCTAATGGATATGTATATGAAATTACACTATGTATTCCTTAGACTATGATGTTATATCTAGGCTATTCTGTACTAGTTTCCAAACCTTTTGAGGTGGTGGAATAGGAGATCTCTTATGAGCTTCTATCCTAAAACTTGCATTATGCTCATGATGAGTGACTGATGATTCCTATAAAGGAATGTCTTGAGATGAATCAGTCATGGAGGACTGAGGTCTAGGGTTCCATTATGGAGGAGATATCGATTCCCCTTATGTGAAAGTTATGATGGCATTATCAACACAACTAGTAATGCAATGCCTAAGTCCATAAGAATCATTATCTCTATGTCCATGGATATATAATAATTACAAAAGGGTCGATGTGGCTATTTGTGTAAGAGATGTGAATCTCAGCAATGAGTAGAGGGTAGTGTGATTAATCTCCTATCTAGTAGTGGTGATAATATGGAAGATGGGCTATCCCACTCTAAATTAAATTATAGTGGTGTTTTTCTATTGTTATTTATAGAGCATACTATAGGTTGTGCTCTAGAAACTGGCTCTTTATTTTTGACTGGTTGTTTTTCTAGTTGTGGTTTCCTATCTTGTTTAGGACATGGTGGATTCTAAGTGCTAGGAGCTATAGCTAAAGATGCTATTATGAAATCTAGAGTGATCTGATCAATTGAATCTTCCTCAATCAATCCCAATTTATTTTCCAAAGATAAGACTATAACATAAATGTCTAAAAGAAGACTCTATCTAATATAATAGATTCTCAAGGAGAGGTTGGCAAAACCCCTTAATGAAGATATACTAAATCTCTAGATCTGTTGGTTTATATATCAATATTAACATGTGAGCTTTGAATCTTAAGATATAATCACTAACTAGCTCTGAAGAATTTCGATGTAGTGTGGCAAGTTTCTCATATATAACATGAGGGCCCATGTTTACAATGTAATATCTAAGAAATGCCTCCTCCAAGTCATCATATGTGTGCAATTAACCAAAGGGGAGTAGATGAAATAACCAATTTTATGCTTCCCCAATTAATGTATGTTGAAATAACTTGAGTAGAATCAAAGGACTCACATGAGATAGAAAAACCTTTTGAAAGGCCTAAAGGTGAATGAATGAATCTCCAGTTCCATCAAAGTGAGGTAATGATGGTATCTAAAAATTCTTAGGCAATGAAGCTTTTATGAATGTTTTTAGAATAGGGTTACCATGTAGATCATTGGCATCCATCCAAGACATGCTTTACTTTCCAAGGTAAGGAGATGTAATTGGTGTTGTAATTCACCTACTGCATGTATCAAAGAGATGATCTCTTGGGATGTACATTAGTGTTTTGAAGGGGTTCATTTAATCACTGAATTTAATTTTTAATTTTAACCATGGGAATGCTACATTTTGCAATTGGATCATAGAAAGGGGATGTTATCACTTGAACCTTGAGAGTAATGGTAACTTAGACCTTACTAGAGGGATGTGGGCTACCATTCTCTTTAGGTGAAGAGTGAGAATTGGGTTCTACTATAGTAAGAGGTTGCTTGGGAGATTCATTAGTATCTTTATGTTTTAGTGAAT